>JAOXYA010095593.1:0-10983 GCA_028565675.1 Sorex palustris
CAGGGGCTCAGGGAACCAAACCAGCTTCTCTGAAGCTCAGAGTGTGCGTAAGCCCTCCGCCGGGCTGTTGTTTATCCACAGTCTCCCGGCCCTGGCCAATGGCCGCCAGCACCATGGTCACAGCTGCTGCTGGCCTCCTGCAAGCACTTGGACCCCAGGGGCCTCATGCAGGAGCAGATGAGTGCCAGGAAGCCTGGGGAGGGGTGTGAGAGGGGGTGACCGTGTCAGGTCTTGGCAGCATGCGGGGGGGGGGTGGGGGGGGTCCGACTCCAGCCCCAGGGACTGACTCCTGGCTCTGTGCTCAGGGTGCTGAGGACCACATAGGGTGTCTGAGGGGGAGCCGACTGGCCTTGCATGACATAGCCCATCCCCCTGTCCGGTCTCTGCAGCCCTGTCCTCGTGTTTTCATGAAGGAAGGCCGGGGTCTGTGAGTGCCCCCGCTCCCCTGGATCATGGTGATGGGTCTCTCTACACTGAGAGGCCAGCGCCGCCTCCCTCTGAAGCCCTGGCTCAGCAGCCAGCCAGGCACACACCCCACGGCCGGCCGTTGGCCCACCTACCGTTCACCAGCTGTGTCCTCGCCTCCCACGGGGCCAGCAGGGAGTCCCCCCACTGGCCGGGTTCTCCACGGCACAGGCAACCATGGTCCCCGGATTTAATTGTCCCACTGCCCTCTTTTTAGGAAAAAATCTACTAAGCGCTGCCCTGGAAAGTCTCTTCTTGGAGCTGATACAGGATGTGTCCCCCAGTTGTCTCCAAGAATCCCACTGTCCCCTGCACCCTCCCTGTCACCAGGCACCCAGTTTGAGAGACGTGGCCTCAAGCATCTGTCTACTCAGAGGGAAGCTTCTGGCCTTGGGGTGGGCGCGGGGGGTGAACCAGAGAACATTCTGGAAGGCATAAGCCAGGGACCCAGGACCTCTTGCTGGCCAATTCCTGCAGGCCAGCCAAGGTCGCATCTGCCCTGGACTGGGTCCGGGCCTCCAGGAGGGGCCTCAGGGTGGTGCCGCCACCGGCCAAGGGTAATGTGGGCCAGAGGCACCGCATCGGCATGAGCTTTTCTCCCGGGCTCTGGGCTGTGCCCTCACACTTGACGCATCAGAAGTCCCCGAGCCTTTCTGAACATGCACTTTCGGGGGCCGTGGCCTGGCCAGAACACAAAGGTCAGCTCACGTGAGGGGGACAGGTCAGCCATTGGAGCTGGCTGCAGAAAGCCGGGGTGTCACTCAGTCCCTCCAGGATGCCCCCTGGGAGCACTGGCGGCATCCGAGTGTCAGGACACACTCCATGTGTCAGGGCTCCGACTGGGGTTGGGCACATGGGGACTTTGTTTCCGGTCCCCAGTTCTCTCTCCGGCTGAGAAACTCTTGGGTTGCTGCGTCCTTCCTGCAGACCGTGCCCGCCACTTGTGGGAATGCATGCACAGAGCTGCGGGCGGGGCGTCCGTCTGTCTGTCCGGCCGCCATGCCTGGGTGCTCACGCCTGAGTCTGCATCTGCGGTCTGCCAAGAGCTCGGCCTCTGCCGTGCACTGGCGGGTGGGGGGGTCCTCGCTCGAGTCGGACTGTCTTCTGACCTCTGGGCAGTAGTTCCACCGTGAAGGAGCTGGATTCTGGGTGGTGGGGCTTGCTGGGTCTGACGTGGAAAGTTGAGTTGGGGCCACAGGAAGGCTCGTTCCCTTCTGCTCTTGGGAGAGGGACAGGGACCGGCTCAGTCTGGGGGGAGAAAGGGAGAAGCAGAAATCCTGCCCCTCGGGACAAGCTGGAAACCATCAGAAACCATGCTGTGTTGGGAGGGAACCACAGGGGGGCGGGGAGGGGGAGCGGGCGTGTCTGTGGAGGCTGAATTCCTGGAGGTGTAACGGGGGAGGGGTGCCGGGCACACCCCCACCTCCCAGCGCCTGGTGTTGAGATTGTGTGCTGCCTGGCCTGGCGCTGTGAGCCCCAGGTTCTGGAAAGCTGTGTTTGCTTATCTTCGGGCACAGCTGTTTGTGCTCTGGACTCCGAAGGGCTGGGGGCGGGGCCGGGCAGGGTGGCCAGCTTCAAGCTGCACCAGCCCCTGCCTGACGGCTCCCAGCTGCGTGCAGGGTCCTTACCCACCCAGCTCCCAGCTCATTGGAAGTGGGCTCAGCTGTGGTGCGCAATGCAGAGACCACCAGCCCAGACACAGTAAGCCCAGTGACCGCCATAGCGCCCACTGACCCACTGCCGAGTAACTGCTACAGCACAGTAACCACGATACTGAGTAACTGCCACAGCACACAGTGACCCACCTTACCAAGTAACTGCTACAGCACACACATTACTGAGTAACTGCTACAGCACACTGAGTAACCACTGCAGCACACATTGACCACAGTACTAAGTAACTGCAGTAACCACTGCAGCAGACACTGACCTCAATTCTAAGTAACTGCAGTAACCACAGTAGCAGACACTGACCTCCATACTAAGTAACCGCGGTAACCACTGCAGTACACACTCACCAGGATACTAAGTAACTGCAGTAACCATTCAGCACACACTGACCAGGATACTTAGTAACCGCAGTAACCCTTCAGCACTCACTGACTAAGATACTTAGTAACCACAGTAACCCTTTAGCACATACTGACCAGGATAGTAAGTAACTGCAGTAACCCTTCAGCACACACTGACGCACACTAAGTAGCAGTAACCACGCAGCGCACACTGACCCACCATATACTGGCCCTTAGAACTAAGTGCAGCGGCTGCTGCCGAGACACTGGCCCACAGAGCCAAGTCCCCACTGTCAGACTGCATGGCCCAGAGACAGGCAGTCAAACAGGCCTCAGTGCCGCTCCAGGGGCACCTCCCACTGTAAGTGTGCAGAGCTATCGGGATAAAGGGGTGTGCCCTCATGCAGCGCCTCCATCTCAGGGAAGGATGCTGTGTCTGTGGCTGAATGCCAGGGTGCTCAGAGGCCCATCTTGTCACTTCTCTCAGGGACCCAGGTGAGGTGACCCCCATCTTGTCACCATTCTCTCTGGGACCCAGATAGGGTGATCTCTTCTTTGTCACAGTTCTGAGCTGGATGGGGTCTCCCCGTCTTGTCCCCGTTCTCTGGCACCCGGGTGAGGTGACCCTGTCTTGTCACTGTTCTGACACAAGGTAGGGTGGCCCCGTCTTGTTACTGTTCTCTCTGGGGCCCAGGCAGGTGACCCCCTCTTGTCACCGCTCTCTCTGGGGCCCGGGTACAGTGGAGACATGGGCTGTGTTTGGGTCAGAGACTGAGGCGAGCTCATAGAGAAGTGTTCACCCCTTGGCATGCTGGAGATGTGCGTGGACAGAGACTGGCCAGTGGGCAGCCGAGTGATCTGACCCTGCCCCAGGTGCAGTTTGGCCGACCCCTTTGGGCTTGGTCTGGGGTGTGAGGGGGAGGAGTACTTGGCCTCCGGCCCCGCACATCCATCCGTGTTTGCAGTGACTGCCGTTTCCCCATGCACCGAGGCACGCTTGGCCGGTCGCCGGGGGAGAGGGACGAAGCCTCCTCCCGAGGGGCTGGAGAGGGGCTGGGGGCTGCTTCCCCGCCTGCAGAACTGATGACAAGCCGCAGGGCCAACCTGTGTCCTGCACTGGCCTTCCGGTCGCCTCAGTGGCGGGCGGCCTGGCCCGAGGCTCCCCCGCCCCTGCACTCTGGGCTGTGGCGTTTATTTTTATCTCTCCACCCCGCCCCGGAGCCTGGCGGGCTCCTGTCCAGACTCGGCCCTGGACAGGGTGGGAAGGTGAGGGACCCAGGCAGGAGCTTCGGGGCCAAGGGGACCCCGGGGGGCGGGGGAGGGCAGTGACCGGCAGATGAGCCGCAGAGCCCGCGGTGCCTAGAGAGGACAGCCTGGTGGCGGGCGGGGCGGCAGCCCAGGCCCAGGGGCAGGACGGGCACAGCCGCTGGCATGGCAGTGTAAGCGAGCGAGCGAGTGGGGGCCAGGCTGGGGAGCCGGCACGGCCGCCACTTGGAATTCCTGGGAGGAGGTTTCTTCACTGCACGGCAGCGTGAGGATGGATTTGGACAGTGGCAGAGAGTGTGACGTCAGCGGGCAGGAATACCCAGAGCTGGAGGGGGATTATAAGCAGGTAAGGGGGACGGCTCCTTGCTGGGGACCGGCAGGGGTTGAGCACCAGGAGGAGGAGGAGGAGGAGGAGGAGGAGGAGGAGGAGGAGGAGGAGGAGGAGCGGGGATGTTCAGGACCCGCCGGGCACCGTGTCCTCCATCCACTGACCGTCCCAGGCTGGGACTGGAATGTTCCCTTGTGCATTCACTGCGAGAGAGCCTCTCTGTCAGGGAAGACTCTCCATCATGATGGACATGTCACCAGCCTGCCCGTCCGAAACCATTACTCGAAAGTCCGACCAACCTTTCTAACTTGAACCTTTAAAAAAAAAAAAAACAAAGTTTTCCTGAGCGAGGTTGGGTTGGCTACTGATTAATTTTTTGTTTTGTTTTATTTTCCCAAACAGATCCGGTATTTATTTTTCCAGGGCTTGCCTTTTCCCCCAGAAAGTGGACTCGTAGGTCTGGGGGCTGTTTTGGGTGGAGAGCGTGGGTAATGACAGGTCTGAATAAAAATAGCCCAAGCTGCAGCCGGGCGGGTTGGCCGCGCGGAGCCCAGTGGACGCGTGTCCAGCCACAGGCGCGAGCACAGGCCAGGTCGTTTGTGCTAGGTCAGGGAGCGGTCACAGCTCTGGGAGCAGAAAAGGAGCCTGCCTGGAGCCCCTGGTGGGTGGGGACCAGCGCGGCCCGGAGTCTACCGTCACTGTGGCCTGTCGCGTGTGACTGAGTGGACTGTTGGGAGAGGTGGCCTTGGGGTCCGAACTGCTCCTATGCCTGTGGCTGGGGGCTTAAACCACTTATTTGCTTTCTCAGAGTCGCTGCCAACCGCTGCTGCCTCAGAAACTGCTTCCATACCTAAAATAGATCCGTGCGGCCTTCTTGTTATCCGTGCCGGCTGGCCTAGGAAGTGCAGGGTCCTGGAGCCGCCCATCCCAGCTGTCCCTTCCTGCAGGGACATGCAGGGTCAGCCACTCCCTCCCCCAGGCCTGCAGAACAAGTGCAGTTCCTGGGGCCCACCCGCCCCTTTTCCCAGACAGACGTGCAGGCCGGGCAAGAGCGAAAGCATCCCCCGCTGAGGGAGGGACGGTGAGGGGTGCAGAGCCCAGTGCCTGGAGGAGAGCTCACGGCCCTGCTCGCAGCACCCACAAACACTCTGGTGTTCGACCGGCTGCCATGGAGCCCCATGGGCTGCCTGAGGCCCTGAGGAAGGCCGGGCCCTGCTGGACGGACCCCAAACATGAACATCATTCTTCCTGGTGCCGGTTTTGTGAGCATGCCCTGGAAGGAAAAGCCCAGGCAGGTCACAGGTGGGTCCATGGACAGATGGTCCCGTGGACAGATGGTTCCATGAACTGATGGTTCTGTGGACAAATGGTTCCGTGGACAGATGGTTCCATGGTTGGGTGGTTCCGTGGGCAGATAGTTCTGTGTTTGGGTGGTCCATGGACAGATGGTTCCATGGACGGATGGTTCTGTGTTTGGGTGGTCCATGGACAGATGGTTTCATGGACGGATGGTATTATGTTTGGGTGGTTCCGTGGATGGATGGTTCTGTGATTGGATGGTCCATGGACAGATGGTTCTGTGGATGGATGATTTCGTGGACTGATGGTTCCGTGGTTGGGTGGTTCCATGGACAGATGGTTCTGTGATTGGATGGTCCATGGACAGATGGTTCTGTGGACGAATGGTCCATGGACAGATGGTTCTGTGGACGGATGGTTTCGTGGACTGTTGGGTGGTTCCATGGACAGATGGTTCTGTGGTTGGGTGGTTCCATGAACAGATGGTTCTGTTTTTGGGTGGTCCATGGACGAATGGTTCTTGGACGGATGGTCCATGGACAAATGGTTCTGTGGACAGATGGTTCCGTGGTTGGGTGGTTCCATGGACAGATGGTTCTGTGGTTGGGTGGTCCATAGACAGATGGTTCTGTTTTTGGGTGGTCCGTGGACGGATGGTTCTGTGGACGGATGGTTTCGTGGCACTTCATCAGACTGGCAGCCTCCACTTCCAGGACACGGAGGGCAGGGCCCAGGGACAGCTGCGGGGCCTGCAGCGAGGGTTTGCAGGCAGGGCCCTGATGTGGCACCAGTGAAGGGAAGGGGCAGAAATGCAGCCTGGCCCTCGGGATCGCTTTCCTGAATTGGAATCGTTCTTGTTGTTTTTCCTTCCACTCTGATGCTCTTACTCTTTGATTGGCTCTAGGCACAAGTGAATCAGGTGCCATCGAAGCCACCTGAGGCCTTGCTCTTTGCCTGCAACCCTCCGGGGCGTGTGCCTGAACCCGCACCTCCTACAGAGGCTGTGGTCATGCGACAGACTCGCACTCGTGTCCCTGTGCAGATGCATCCCTGTGTGTGCCGCCGACGCACTTCCCAACACAAGATTTACAGCGAAATAAGAGACCCAGTCCTCACCCCCACGTGGAGTCTGTGAGAAACTGGACCCCCTGAACCCCCCGGCCCTCATCAGCAACCACAGCTCTCTCCACAGCCATGCTGACCAGGCCTGAGGCTGCTTCCCCAAAGTTGGGCAGACGGGCTGGGGGACGGCGGGAGGGAGGAAAGATGGTTCCCCCAAACCTGGGGTCATCCAGTGCTGGCCCCCAACCACGCGTGTCCTCCCCCACGCGGCCACTCCTGGCCACAGGGACTCAGCCTGTGCCCCTCCGCCTCCCCCAGAGCAGCACTTGTGGGCGCATGGCGCCCCCCAGGGGCCAGCCATGAAGGTGCATGAACACACCCTGGCCGAGCTGCCCCTCCCTCCTCCTTTCCCTCCCTCCCTCCCTCCTCTGTCTCCAGTCTCTCTCCCTCCTGGACTTACCACTAACGTTCATTCTCTCCTGGCCCCAAGTCCCTGCCCCACCCCCGCACTTCCCCTTTGACCCCAGATCCAGCCCCCCATTTCTAAAAAACTTATGTGGAGCTGGGGGACCCCTGGGTCCTGGCAGTGCACTTGGGTTCAGCTGCTTCCTGACAGTGCCCTAGATGTGGGTGCTACTGGGTCCTATCAAGGACTGAGTGACTGGGGGAGGGGAGTGGGGGAGAACAGCTGTTGTTCAGCAGCTCCCCTGGGTGGGCTTCCTGGAGGAAGGTCCTGAGTGTGGGGTACTCAGGCTGTTGGGTCTGTGAGGGCGCGGCTCCCAGGGGAGAAACCCATTTTGTTGTCCACTGAGCACTGAGGACTTGGTGTGTAAATGCATCACCAGCAGAGCTTCTCCACGGCAACCCCCCCGCCCCGGCTCAGTCCCCCAAGTTCCCACCCGGTCAGTGCTCGCAGAACAAGGAGACTGAGCAGTGACCTGCCTGGGTCTGTGTCCGGCTGTACTGGCTGCCCTGTGTCTGTGTGTCCGTCTGTATTGCATCCGCAGCAGAGGCATTGGGGTGGCCGGGAGAACCAAGCTGGTAAACTTCCTTACCCCACCCCCCGCCCCCATGCACTTGCCCCTTCGAGGCTGGTCAGTTGGGCTGTGAGGTCCTGGTCCTCCCCTGGGCACCCACCTGGATGCCCACTGGGACCGTCAGGCATCAGAGCAGGGCAGGGAAAAGGCCACAGTGCCGGGTTCCAGCTGCTCGAGCCAGTCTCTGACAGGGGACGAAGGGCCGACAAACAAACCAAAAGGTGACTCAGAGTCAGGGATGGTGGGAAGACGGGACTCCTGGACTGTTGGGACGTGGGGCTTAGAGCCGACAGCCCGGCCCCTGCACACACGGTTTCCGGGAGAAAGCAGCTCCGGAAGGCCCTCGGGACACCTGGCCAGTCTCCTGCCTGAGGTGGTGAGTGACGAAGCCCCGAGCGTCAGTTCTTGCCGTCAGGCTCAGAACCCGCCTGGCGCCTGATGGCGGAGGAGAGCGTTTCCCGGGGGCCTAAGTCCTCTCTGTGTCCCCAAGGATGCTGCCAGGGCAATGGGGCCCCAGGCGATGATGGCACCAAGCCAGGGGATCACTAATGGCTCACAACAGGCTCGAGCAGGGCCTAGCAAGAGCCCGATGGGCACGTGACACCATGTGCCTGTCCCTACCCTGAGCTGGGGATCTGCCTCCTACCCTGGGGTGCAGGCTCTGTCTGAGGAGGGGCCTGGGGCTGGGCCAGGCCAGAGAACCCCCAGGTCAGAGACCCTCAGGTCAGAGACCCCCCCCCCCGGGCCAGAGACCCCCTGATGTCAGAATCCCTCCAGGTCAGAGACCCCCCCCGTGGGTCAGAGAACCCCCCCAGGTCAAAGAACCCCAGGTCAGAGTCTCCCAGGCCAGAGACCCCCAGGTTAGAGGCCCCCAGGTCAGAGACCCCCTGAGGTCAGAATCCCCCAGGCTAGAGACCCCCAGGTTAGAGGCTTCCAGGTTAGAGACCCCTAGGTCAGAAACTCTCCCCAGGTTAGAAACCCCTCCCAGTAAGAGACCCCCAGGTCAGAGACCCCCAGGTCAGAGACACTCCAAATCAGGTCCAAGGTCAGAGACCCCCAGGCCAGGGACCCTCAACAGGTTAGGGACCCTCGCCCAGTGAGATCCCCCTTTGCCCAGCCAGGCCCCCAGCCCGAGTCAGAGCTGGTGTTTGCTGGACCCGCCTGTGCCCAGCTGCTCCCAGTGCTCACAGCAGCCTTGGGGCCCCCTCTCCTGGGCACCCCGCAAGCTGCTCCCTGAGCCTTGGCCCCTCGTGCAGTGTAGCCAGGAGGGCTCAGGCCCGAAGTGGCTGGGGGCCCGGCGGGGGACACAGGCCTGCTGCTGTCCCACTCTGCGGCACTGGGAGCACAGCCTCGGAACAGCCATGGGACAGACGCACCCACCAGGAAGCCAAGGGAGACCCGTTTCCTTGTCCCTGTATGCCTGGGATGGTGACCCTGAGGCACCACCCCTGACCATCGGTAGCTGTTCCCCACGCCAAGCACCCGCCGCTCTGGGTTTGCTTCAGATTCGTTTCCCAGAGTGTGTCCCTGAGAACCTGGGGACCACTGCTGTGCCCCCAAGACCGAGCCAGAGACACAGAAAAGGCCCCAGCCCCGCTCTGGGGCTCAGGAGAGGCACTACTGGGGCTGGAGAGGAGAAAGGAGCTGCGAGGGGTGACAGGACCCCAGACACCCACGTCCTGACCAGTGTGAGGGTGACAGACACCCACATCCTGACCACTGTGTGAGTGATGGACACCTACGTCCTGACCAGTGAGAGGGGGACAGACACCCACATCCTGACCAGTGTGAGTGTGATGAACACCCACATCCTGACCACTGTGCAAGTGATGGACACCTACGTCCTGACCGGTGGGAGGGTGACGGACACCCACGTCCTGATCTGTGTGAGGGTGACAGACACCCACATCCTGACCACTGTGCGAGTGATGGACACCTACGTCCTGACCAGTGAGAGGGGGACAGACACCCACATCCTGACCAGTGAGAGGGGGACAGACACCCACATCCTGACCACTGTGCAAGTGATGGACACCTACGTCCTGACCGGTGGGAGGGTGACGGACACCCATGTCCTGACCGGTGTGAGGGTGACAGACACCCACATCCTGACCACTGTGCGAGTGATGGACACCTACGTCCTGACCGGTGTGAGGGTGACAGACACCCACATCCTGATCACTGTGCGGGTGATGGACACCCACGTCCTGACCAGTGTGAGTGGGACAGACACCCACACCCTGACCACCGTGCGGGTGCTGACCATGAGAGCTGGGGACACCAAGCTTGAGGACCCGTCACCATTTGAGCAGGAGTAGGAGGGTCAGCTCCAATAGCTGCCCTGACTGCAGGTCCAGGTTCAGAGGTGCCTGGTCCCTTCTAAACTGTTCCCCTAAAATCTCTCCTTCCAGCCCCCGTGCCGGGCGGAGTGTCCCGCCCCAGCGGGCTGGGAGACAGGCAGAACCTCTGGTGCTTCCAGTGGTAGAGGCCCAGGCTGCCCTCCTGTGGATGACAAGGGTTGTTTGTTTCGGTTTGGGGGCCACACCCAGCAGTGCTCAGGGCTTGCTCTGCCATGGCTTAGGGACCAGACATGGTGCTGGGGCTCAAACCCGCGTAGGCCACATACAAGGCAAGCGCCCACCCTACTGTCCTATGGCTCCAGCCCCTGACCGGGTTTTTGTTTGTTGTTTTTTTTTTCCGGGTCACACCTGGCGATGCACCGGGGTTACTCCTGGCTGTGCACTCAGGTATCGCTCCCGACGGTGCTCAGGGGACCCTATGGGATGCTGGGGACTGAACCCGGGTGAGCCGCATGCAAGGCAAACGCCCTCCCTGCTGTGCTCTCGCTCCAGCCCCTGACTGGGTTTTTAAGAACGTTCAGTGGCATGGGGAAACTCCAGAGACCGTTAGTACTCCAGGTTCGTGCTTATGATTTTTTTGATTTAATTTTATTTTTATAAAGTAGTTCTCGACTTTTTATTACATTTCATATTCAAACACCAATCCCACCACCATTACACTTTCCCACCATCAAATTTTGGCTGTTTGCATCCTGAGACCCAACCCCTGCCCCAAAGCAAAACCAAAATAATTTCTTTTGTATTGTTTGTTATCAGTAAACCGGCTAAAAATGCTCTCAAAAACTTTCCTTAGAGGAGAATGTGTGAAGATTGTTGTATTACACCCAAGGGCCATTGAGCCCTTCTGTAAGAGACTACTAATATGTTGTTAAGAATTGAGCCTTGTGTATGTATGTATGTGTGTGTATATCTTTAAAAATATATTTCCCTCTAAGATTGGTTGCCATCTACTTTATTAGTTTCTTATTTTATAAATTAGTTCCCAATATTTGATTACATTTAATATTCACCAGTAAACACCAGTCCCACCACCATTACACCTTTCCACCACCAAATTCAGGATATTTCCATCCCAAGCCAATCCCTGTCCCAAAACACAACCGAAAGAATATATTTTGTATTGTCTGTTATGAAGAACTGCTGAACATGCTTAC
>JAOXYA010095601.1:0-10983 GCA_028565675.1 Sorex palustris
CCTGGGTTCGATTCCCAGCATCCCATATGGTCCCCCGAGCACTGCCAGGAGTAATCCTGAGTGCATGAGCCAGGTGTAACCCCTGAGCAACACCGGGTGTGACCCAAAATGCAAAAAAAAAAAAAGAAATATAAAATGAAATATGAGGAACTTGTTCCATTTGAAAACCTCCATTGCCTCCTCCCCTCTCCCTACCCCCATCCGTTTTTTAACATCAAACATTTTTACAATGTTTTGGATGGAGGTTGTTCTTTGTCAATTACTGTTGGTGTCAGCCCTCCAAACTAGTCGTTTCCACTTTTTTTAGTACTCACTATACTAACCATTCTTCAGGATCAGGTGGGAGGTGGATGACCATATAGTTATGTTTTCAAGATAAAATCTTAGTGAAAGACACATAAATGTTCTTTAGTTATATTTTCAAATATATGTGCATATATATAATGATTTGTTACCAAAATAAAAACCCTACCATTTATACAATACACAAATTTAAAAGAGGATGCTAAAATAGTAGATTAAGGAAAGTTTAATATATATACTTGGAATAGTATTCCTCTGTCTGATGTGTTGTGTTTTATCCAAAGTATGTGAAAGTTCTCACAAAACTCAGCAACAACATCAAGAGAGGGGGAGAGAAGCTGGAGTGGTAATACAGAGGGCAGGGTTTTTGTTTGCTTTGCATATAGCCAACCTGGGTTCTGTACTTGGCACCCCATACAATCCCCTAAGCCTGCTAGGAGTGAACCTGAGCACAGAGCCAGTAGTAAGTAAGCCCTGAGCACAGCTTGTTATGGCCTCAAAACCAAAAAAAAATAAATGAATGGGGACAGGAGATTAAACAGACACTTCCATGAAGAGAACATATGGAAGGCCAAGAGCATATGAAAAAGGTGTTCATTGTCACTTACTGTCAGGGAAATGCAAATCAAAATAATGACCTTTGTCAAATCAAAACCACACCAGTGTGGGGCCAAAATGATAGGATAGTGGGAAGGGCATTTGCCTTGCACACAACCGACCTGGGCTTGTTCCCTGGCATCCCATATGGTCCCCTGAGCACTACCACGAGTAATTCCTGAGTGCAGAGCCAGGAGTAACCCCTGAACATCGCCAGGCCTGCCCCCCAAAAAAAATCCACACCAGTGAGAATGCCATATATCCAAAAAATAGCAAACAACCAGTAAGATGGCAAAGAGGTGGTGAAAAAAAGAGCCTCCTTCACTGCTGGTGGAAATGCTGTATGCTTCAGCCCCTATGGAAAACCTCATGGAGATTTCTCCAAAATGTAAGAAGAGAGCTTCCTTACAACCCAATGATTCTTCTTTTTGGCGTCAAACCCTAAAAATTCTACTTCGAAAAGGTATATGCAACCCTACATTCACTGTACTCAGGATACGGAAACAACCTAAATGTCCACCGAGAGACCGAGAGATAAAGAAGTACACACTTGCAGCTGGAGACTACAACTGTTGGGTGATGTGCAGCTCACCGCAACCTGGGTGGGGCTGGTGGGCAACGTGCTGAGTGAAACAGGTATCAGTTGGTTGCAAACTCTGGGTGCTGGAATACAAGCTGAGACCCTCCCCATAACTGGGGGGAATAGACAAAGGAGTATGGGCAAGGGGCCACTTTAATGGTGTTGAGGTGAAGTGATTGTTTACACCAAGACCATCACACCTCTGTAAACACATTGCCTTAATTCATAAACTTTTCTGCACTGGGAGGAAAGGTGCAAATGGGAGTATTTTAGGCTTTACTTTTTTTTTTGAAGGGGTGGTGTGGGCCATGTCCAGTGGTTCTCAGAACTACTCCTGGCTCTGTGCTCAGGAGCCACTCCTGGCAGTGTCCAGGTATGTGGTGCTGGGGTCAGCAACGTGTAAGTCCAGCACCTGAACCCATGAACTGTTTCTCTAGCCCTGAGATGTTCCGTTTTAAAGATAAATCTACACCAGGCAAAGAGACAGCACAAGAATTGCGTGAATGCCTTGCATGTGGCCCACCTAGGTTTGAACCCAGAACCACAAGGTCCCCCAAGAAATTGATTACTGGGAGCCCCACAAGCACACCTGGGTTAGCCCCGGTAACTGCCGGCATCACCAGGCACAAGCAGAACCAACGTCTCCTCACACAGAACTTGAGGAGGTGCCCCCTCCATCGCCTCCCACCAATGAAATTCTGAATCAGACTGAATGCTCTGCCCCTCAGCCACAGTTGCCAGGGTAGGGGCGGCTGGAGAGACACTGAGAGGAGATGACCACAAATCAATCACCCGCAAAAGCATTCTCCTGTGGCAATTACCTCTCAGAGATATTATTTCTTCTACTTCTTATTATTTGTTGGTTTGGTTTTGGGGCACCCCAGCAGTGCTCAAGGCTGAGCTTTGAGATCAGTACTCCAGTACTCCTGGCTCTGGGCTCAGGGGATCACTCACTCCTGGCAGGCTTGGGGGACCATATGGGGAGCCAGGAATTAAATCCAGGTCAGCCAAGCACAAGGTAAATACCCTTTAGTCCAACTCTAGCCTTGGGCCCCTCTCCCAGAGATTTTAAACATCCTCTTTCTGCCATGCAGAAAGTAAGTTAGCATATGCTATTTTCTAATGCTTTTCTGCTACTCACTAAGTAAGCACACACTTTACAGACCCTCCCTGGCCTGGACATTCCCCTAATGTGTAATGTGTGAGAGGCAAGTCTTCAGTCACCAACATCTGAATTTTCAGTCAGAAAGAAATCTGCTTTTGTTTGTTTGTTTGTTTGTTTGCTGTTTGGGTCACACCCGGCGGTGCACAGGGGTAACTCCTGCTTTGAACTCAGGAATTACTTCTGGAGTACTTGGGGGACCATATGAGATTCTGGGAATCGAACCAGGGTTGTCCACATACAAGGCAAATGCCCTAGCCGCTGTGCTATCGCTCCAGCCCCCAGAAAGAAATCTGAAGTTTGATCAGATCGGCTCTAGAATCAGGCACATCCTGACGCACAGCTCTGGCTTATCTGCTTGGCTCTGTGTTACTTACTGTCCCTGAGTCTTCCATACAATTGTCACTAATCACTGTGGGCTGGACTCTGAACTTAGCCTGCACCAGGGTTTCCAAAGGGCAGTAAGTCTGTCCTATGATAAATCAGGAAAACATGGTCTGAGAGTTCTGCCATGTTCTAAGTTTCTCAGACACAAATGAGTATGGTATGATGACGCGTCACCCGGGGTCCAGAGTGTACAGATAGTTCACATGCTTCGTCCTGGATGTTTCTGCCAAGGTGTGCTGGATGAGGTCTTTGAATCGACTGATCAGAGCAGATGGTCCACGGAATGTGGGTGGGCTGTACTCCATCTGCCGGAGGCCAGACAAGAAGAAGAATGTCTCTGAGTCAGAGAAGCAATTCTCAGCAGAGTGCCTTTGGATTCGGTCTGCTCCGTCTCCTCTTCCTGCCTGCTAAGTCTTGGAACTGGGACCCAGTCTGTCCCTGGGCCTCCAACTCTGATTGGTTCTGCTTCTCCGGGGAAGCCTCACTCAAGTCATCTGACCAAGCTTATGAGATACCCAGGTGCTAATGCGCTGTCATGTGTCCACAGTTCCTATCTGTTCATCGGAACCTTAATCACCAAGACATCAGGCCAGGCAGGTGGAAGTGTAAGTGGGCCAGGATGCTCCATCTCCCAGGTTCATCTGCCAGCCCGTGCCTGGGCTCATTAGTTGCCACCTCTACTTTCCACAATTCCAGCACCTTCAACCCACCCTTCTCCTGTTGCTCCCAGCAGGCCCTGCAGCCTTCATGCAAAACCCAGACAACGGTCTGTGCTCCATCTCTGTCGCCCATCCCTCTGTGCCAGCAACCAGCTCAGGCCCTAAAGCTTCCCCTGCACACCAGCTCTCACAAGCAGCAGTTTCCTAGAGTGCAGCCGGGCCCCACCAGCAGCACTCGTGCTCCCTGGAGAGTCAGGACTTCATTGCTGGTGCCCGATCAGCAGCCTCTGGCACGGATGCCAGCAAGGGAGGTGCCTCATACCCGCTCAGGGCCGGCCCTCTCTGCCCCATGCACCGCGCATAGTGGTCCATCAGACCAGCTGGCTTATGTGTCGAGTTGATTTTTCTTCTCATGTCAATGATGAGGAAACCTAGGCACGAAGAAATTATCTGGGTTGCCCATCACCAGTCAGCTATAAAGCATGGGAAAACAGATTCCAAATCCAGTGCTCCGAGGCGCCTGTGGCTAAATGCAGAGCCTGCAGATGCAGCGGGCGAAGATTCTTGAATTCCTGCCTCCTCCTGAATTCTGCCCAAAGGGATGGGGAATGGCCGTGACACAGGGTCCAATCAAACCCAGGACATCACCCAGGCTGGCCCTGGGTAGTGCAGGACAAGACAGACATGTCTGCTTCTTGGTGACACTCTGGCTCGTCGACCCAGCCTGTGACTGATGTTACCAATATCTGAAGGGCCCTTGGAAGCAAAACGCTTTCCCGCCCCTACATGAAACCTATCCATGTGGCCTGGGCAGACATCCAGGAACCCTTTACTCCTTGATCTCTTGTGCTCACAGTGAATCATCCCTGACCCAGCGAGAAGCCAGGCCCATCCTGAGCAGAGCACCACCTACAACTTTACTTGCCCAAGCTGTCAGTCCCTTCATGCTGCTTTCAGCGCCATTCCCTAGGGTGTACACTGTCTACCTTCTCTCTGCCTCAAGCCCCTGCCCAATCCCTCTACCCTACCCAAGTACATCATCCAACTTCTCTAGATCATGGCTTCTTAAACTGTGGCGTCAGGTAACCAAATATGCGGGTCAAATTACAAACTTTGCTTTAAAAAAACTTTATGATATTTATTTGGTTTTGTTTTGGGATCACATTAGGCGATGCTCAGGGGTTACACCTGGCTCTGCACTCAGGAATTACTCCAGGCAGTGCTCAGGGGACCATATGGGATGTCGGGGATCAAGCCTGGGTTGGCCTCGTGCAAGGCAAATGCCTACCCGCTGTACTATCACTCCAGACCCAGTAACTTTATGGTTTTTTAAAAAACTGTTTGATCTCATTTACATACCCAGAATTCCATAAACACTTCCTGGGCAAAAAAAGGAGAAATAGTAAAGAAATAGCAAAGGGGGCGCTGGAGAAATAGTACAGACTATGGGCACCTGCCCTGCACGCGACAGACTGTCTGATCCCAGGACCACACCCTTCACCAAGCACTGCTAGGAGTGAACCCCTTGGCACAGAGCCGCAGTGAGAAACACCAGGAGTGGCCAAAAGCCCCCCCCCCCGCCCCCACCACATTGAAACTGCAAGCAAAAAGAGTTTCAGAAATTCTGAAAAGTAGGTGATGACACTACCATGTTGCCTGCGGCAGGAGGGGAAAGGGGTAGGGCATTAGGCCACAGCCAGCAGTGCTCAGAGGCTGCTCGTAGTCCTTAGCTCAGGGACCTTGTGGTACGAGAGAGCAAGTCTGGGTCAGCAGCCTGCAGGACAAGCGCCTTATCCCCTGTACTATCGCTCCAGCTCCGCTCTGAAAGACACAGCTCAGGCTGATAGTGCAGCAGGAAAAGTGTTCGCCTCACACACAGCCTGCCCAGCTTTGAGCCCCAGCCCTGCCATGAGAGAGCCAGGAGTAAGGAGTAAGCCCTGCGCACTACTGCCATGGCCCCAGGACAACACACACACACACACACACACACACACGCACATACACATGCACATGCACACTCACATGCACACACGCACACACATACACATACACGCACACACACGCACATACACATGCACACACGTGCACATATGCGCACCCGTCACACACATATATACACGCACGTGTACATGCACACACATACACATGCACACGCATGCACATGCATGCACACACACTCGCATGCACACACGCACGCACGCGCACACGCACACATGCACACATACCACAACTCAGGTGTGACAGACTCCTAAAGAAGCTGTGCTCAATCTCCCCTCACATACCCTCGGGAGGCAGGTTTCTGACTAGAGCAGTCAGTGGGGTGGGGGAGGAGGCCTGACCCCAGGGCTAGGAGCCCAGCAGTGGTCACAGAGGCCTGACACTGCCTTCACTCCAGGAAACGAGCTCACTGACCCTAGACCCCTCTCCCCAGGGAGAAGGGAGACATGAGCCAGATTGGCTGCAGGGCCAGGCGCCATGGATAGGTCTGGGAGCAGAGAAGTCTGGATTCAAAGTTCTTCTCTTCTCTCTGTCTCAGGCTGCCGGCCTTGGAGCTCAAGGACAATCTCCCATCTTTCCCAGCAAGCCTCGAGATTCCAGCCTGCGGGCTCTGCTCCCCTCCAGCCAGTAACCTGAACTACTGAGCACTCCATCTGCTTTAGAAAGCAAATATCACTCAGCACAAAGGCCCATTCACTGTGCGGTGTCTGTCTGGAGACCCCACCCCAACCCTAGGAGAGTCAGGTGGAATTTCACTGCGTCCAGTGGCTGACCCTCTGGCTGGGTCACAGGAGTGCCCCTGGCTTCAGAGGCCACACAGGCCTCCTCAAAGGGGAAGCTTCCATGAGAGAGCCAGGAGTAAGGAGTCTCTGGGTCCACCAATGTCTCCCAGGAGTTCTACCTTGGTGAGGATTTAAATTTTGGGTTCGGAGTGTTTTTGTTTTGGGGCCACACCTGGCAGAGTTCAGGGATTACTCCTGGCTCTGTGCTCAGGGATCATTCTTGGCGGGGTTCGGGGGACCATATGGAGTGCTGGGAATTGAACCCAAGTGTGCCACCTACCAGGCAAGGGCCTTACCCGCTATACTATGTCTCTGGCCCCCAGAGGGTTTAATTGCAAGATGGTCTTTCGCATGGGCTGTCCCTACCCTTGGTCCCTACCCTCCTGCAGCCACGTGCAGAGGCCAGAGAGCGCGCAGTCTTTCCGGGGACCCCAACTTCTGGGAATCATCCACAGCACAGCCAGGAACTTGCTCTGGGGCCACCCAATGCTGGAGCGCAAGGAGTAGCCCAGCCAGTCTAGGCCCTTCCCTGTCCGGGACAGCACCCGCCAGGCCCTCTGCAGGCCAAAGCTTCCTGCTGGTCTCTCCTGAAGCCAGGATCTCCACACCTCTTCTCTGGAACCCAGGGCTGGCTGTCCCCTGCAGAACCTCACCTTCCACCTCCAAACCTGTTCCTCCCACAGTCTCTCCGCGGGAACAGGCAGGTCCTTCAACCAGTTTTTCAGGCCCAAACCCTTGAAGGAATCCTTCCTTCACACCCTGCTTCCTTGCCCAAAGAAAACCTGGCATCTCAGTGTTTGAAGAAGGATGGCTACTCCGCTGGGTCTGCCGTCAGCCCCAGGCTGGTTCCCCAGGGTCTGTTTCACAGCTTCCTATCAGATCATCTGTCTGGGCCTCCCTGGCGGAGGCCCCACACGGCAGCCAGGGTGCCGGCGCCTATCTCCCGCTGGGCCCCACCCAGGGCTCTGCCCAAAACCTCAAGTCACACTCAGGCCAAAGTTTTTTTCAGAGTTGCTCAACAAATATTTGGTGACTGGATGAGAATCAGCGGACTGAGCCCAGGCTTTGCGCGCGGGAGCCCCATGTTCTATCCCTGCGATGTCCGGTTCCCTGAGCACTGCCAGGTATCACCCTCCCCGCTTAGGAAAGAAAAAGAACGACAGCAATAAAAAGGAGGATTGAGGGAGCCAATGAGCATAGAGACGGCACTGAGACCCATTAGTCACAGAGGAGGGCGGACAGACGGAAGCCACAGTGAAACACCACCTCCCACCCATCTGAGAGGCCAAAATGGAAACGGTCAGTGAGCAGCAGGCCAGCTCAGGTTGGGACATTCGCTCCAGGACAGAAGCACAGCCTGATGACATGATCATTCAACTCCCATTATTCACACACTCCAAGCAGAACTGCAAATACACCATCAAAAGGCTTAGACAAGAGGCATCAAAAGGCTTAGACTCTCCTGGCCAGGGCTCAATTCCCAGCACCACCAGAAGTGACCCCTGAGCACAGAGTTAGGATGCAGCAGAGCCCTAAGCACAGCTGGGTATGGTCCAACCCCTGCCCTCTCCCCCCAGAAAGTCCAGGCAAGATGATTCAAAGCAGTATTATTCAGAATAATTCCAATTAGCCAGTTTCCTCAAAAGCGGAATGAGGGGGGAAAACATCATAAAACCCTCAGTATCAAATTATGCGCAGTGGTTCATAAAAGGCCGTTGCCAACCCAGAGCCTCAGCACCAGCTGCAAATTTTGGAGAAAGACGAAATTTAAACCCCTCTCTAGATCAGGAGGATCAAACTGTGGGCTGGGTTTTGACCTGACTTGGTGTTGACAAGAGTCTGGGGGCTTTTAGAGGAAGTAAGAAGGGAGGATTTCTCACTAGCAAATCACTGAAGGGCTTGATCATACTGGTGGGAGCATTAACAATCCCACGGGCTGGGGTGAGATTGGAAACACAGCGTGGGGTAAGGCATTTATCGTGCATGCAAACACCCCAAGTTTGATCCCCAACATCACATACGGTTCCTTGAGCATGGCTAGGAGTGATCCCTGAGTGCAGATGTACTCCGTGTGGGGCCTCCCCCAAACAAAGCCCTACAGTAAAGCAGGAAGTACACAGAAAACTAAGCAAATGGGGAAGGGGGGATAAGCCTTTTTTTGTTGTTTAAACGTTAAAGAGAATACAAATTGTAAAAGTACAAAAAGAATATGTAATAACCCCTACTGCCTGGGTCACCCATGCATGATTAGCTGCATGGGACCAGGACGGAAAGCCAGAGCCCCGTGGTACCAGACAAGAAATAGACGCGTGACATGATACAGCCACTAGAACTACCACTTAGAAAATGAGTGGGAACGTTGGAAAATAGACAGTCACCTCCACAGAGGGAGGATGATGTGGGGCAGGGCTCTGCTTTTTGGACAAAACTCCTTTAAGTAATGTCTTATTTTATTTTTTGGTTTTCTTGCGGGGCGGGGGAGGGGGGATACGGCACACCTGGCTATGCTCAAGGCTCACTTCTGGCTCTGCACTCAGAGGTCACCCATGGTGGCGCTCAAGAGACCATGTGAGGTGCGGTGGACAGAACCTAGGCTGGCCATGTGCAAGGCAAGCACCTTAGCTGCTCCGGTCCCACATTTTATTAAGTGAGTTTCTTGTGAGATGAACAGAGAGAAGAGGACAGCTGCATATTGAAAGCAACACCATGCCGCAGGCGAGTGAGCCCAGTGGGAGACCTGGGCTCAGTTGGGAAAGCACCCTGACTATCGGGAACCGCAGATCGAGATGAGGCTGTGCAGAAAGAACAAGGAACAGTCTGTGTGCAGGTCTCTGAAGGCTAGGCATAAGCCTGCAGGGATATTGGGGTTTGTGATGAGCACAGACAAAGGGCAGGAAAAACGACATATGTGCTCTGAAAATGCCCTTTGAGAGCCCCATCTTACAGGCAGGTCCCTGCAGGAGCCCCCCACCTTCCAAGACTGGGTCATGGGAAGGATGACCTGCAAACCCAACCAGAAAGGTGACTGGCCAAGAGAACTACAGGGCAAGCACTGAGACTCTGTTCCCAGTGCAGAGAGAGGAATCCCTCGGGACGCTGAAGGCGAGGTTCTGCCAGGCCTCCTAGGAAAGCATCTGTGAGGTAGCACACACACCTCCTTTCCAGCTTTGCCAAATCCATCCTTCTGATAATAGTTCCAACGACTTTCCACCCTCCATCATATTTTAGGTGAGGTTACACTGGAGTAGGTATGGGTATTTTTGACTTAAAGCAAAGTGGGGCAGAGATAAATTAATTTGGGGTTTAATGGGATTTTTCTGTGGGGTTTGCAGTCACACGTGTCCAGCAGTCATCAGCGCCCTGAGCAGGACGGCCTCCCAGAATGCTGCCACTTCACTGACTGGCCTTGTGTGACATAAACGGCAGTATCAGAAGCCAAAATGGGATCATGGAATGAGACAAAGCTTCAACAGACAGGGCAAGAATGCTGATTCCATTGCATCTTATGAACTACAAAAGAAAAGTACTGGTATTCTCAACCATGATGGTAATCCTAAAAAGTCACATTCTCTTTCTTAATGACAAGTTTGAATCCTACAGAAAAACTTTCCAAAAGTATGAGGACAAGCAGCCTTACTACAGCAAAGCCTAAATATTAACCTTTCGATTCTCGTCATAGAAAACCTAACATGGTACAGAGGACTGAGAGGGCCCAAGCACACACAGAGTCTGTGCCCTTGACCCTGCGCTATCACCCCAACTCTATAGACACTTGGATAATTTGGGGAGTCCACCCCAGGCACTGCTTGGGATATGTTCTACCCTTGAGTACCATCCTGGGGCCTGAGATTTCTCTTATTCTAAATATTTCTTGTAACTAATTTTGAATTTATAATTTTTTCCGGCGGGGGTGGGGGGACACCCCGCCATGCTCAGACTTATCCCTGGCTCTCACTCAGGGAACACTCCTGGTGGAGCTTGGGGTACAGACCATATGGGGTATACAGGATGGAACCAGCATCAGTAGCGTGCAAGGAACGTGCACTGCCCACTGTACTAACATTCTGGCCCCCCTTTTTTCCCTAAAGAAGGCGCCTAAATTCAAGCTCAACAAAATCTGGATCTATCCCTTTTAGGACAATTAAGAAAGTATGATTTGGTGGTAGTGGTGGGGCACAGGAAACACATTCAGCTGTGTTTAGGGCTTACTTCTAGCTCACTCTGTGCTCAGGGATCATGCTGGGGCAGCTACAAGTAAAGCATGTACCTTACTACTATGCTATTACGATCTCTCTGGCGCAAGAAAGCAACATTTTCTAACATACTTTTGTTATTTATTTATTTATTTATTTTCTATTTTTTTAATGAATCACCGTGAGGTACAGTTACAGACTTACAAACTTTCATGTTTACGTTTCAGTCATACAATAATCGAATACCCATCCCTCCACCAGCGCCCACTCTCTACCACCAATGTTCCCAGTATCCCTCCCATCCCCCCCACTTCCCTCCCCC
>JAOXYA010095611.1:0-10983 GCA_028565675.1 Sorex palustris
GGGCGGAGGAATCGAACTCGGGTCGGCCTTGTTGGCTGCGTGCAAGGCAAACGCCCTACCACTGTGCTATCGCAGCCGGCGAAAAACCCATAATGGCTTCAAATACATTTCTACCATCTTGTGAATGTATATGGAAGATGAGGGCCCTAAGGTGCCATCTAACAGTGAACCTTTTACACGTGACCCTCTCAGGGAAATAGAATTCATTCACAACTGCCATCAGCTCTCAACAAGACTGTTTCAAGATCCAGGAAGTAGAAACGGACACTTTCTTAAGGCCCAGATTCAGAAAATGTATTCTATTGATCAAGCAATCACAAAGCCCGTATAATTTCAAGCGGAAGTGACATGGAGCCCATATAATACAAATTTCTACAATAAATTGCAATGTGGACTCTCGGTTCCCTGTTCATTGAAAAAAAAAAAAAAAGAGGATCTCCAAGC
Source organism: Sorex palustris (assembly GCA_028565675.1). Classification (NCBI taxonomy): domain Eukaryota; kingdom Metazoa; phylum Chordata; class Mammalia; order Eulipotyphla; family Soricidae; genus Sorex; species Sorex palustris. Next base: position 445 of record JAOXYA010095611.1, read on the forward strand.
CGGTGGCTGCAGATAGTGGATGCTTCCAGTAGAGGGCGCAGTGGCGCAGTGAGAGGAGCCTTTGCATGGTCAGCGCAAATGGAATCTTCTGGAGAATGAATGGCTTTGGTTGACAAATTGAGATGGCAGCGGGCTGGAGCAATAGGATAGCGCAGAGGCAGTTTTTTTGCTGGCGGCCGACCCGAGTTTGGTCTCCAGCACCCTACATGGTCTCCCAAGCGCCGCCAGAACTGGTGCCTGAGCACAGAGCCTGGACTAAGCTCTGAGTACAGTTCGAGGCCCCCTAGAAAGAGAGAGAGAAAGGCGGGGAACAGTGCTGTCATTCATGGGGGTCTTCCCACTGCATCATTGTTTTGCAATATATGTAACACTGCCTCGGGCTGCTTCCTGCAAGTGAGTGGGTGGCCAGATCCAGGCACCAGGAGGAAGCCCTAGATCTCCCTTAGAAAGGGCTGCTCCCTGCTGGTGTTTCTGGCAGGTGGAAACAATCGTGTTTGGAGGCAGCAGGTAGCAGCTGGGATCTGGATGACAGGTCAAAGGACTGAGTGCAGGCGCTGCATGCGGGAACCCAGGTTTCATCCCCAGCACCACGATCCCTCCCTGAGCACCTCCAGGACCAACTTCCAAGCAGTCTTAGCCCCTCAGAAGCAAAGAGGTAGCAGTGTGGCCCTGCAGTCCAGGGGGTCTAAGTGGGGTCTTTACCCTCCCCTTGTGACTCTGTGGTACCCTCCTGGTTTGTTTTGTTTGGGGGCAACACCTAATGATGCTCAGGGATCACTCCTGGCGGTGCTCAGGGTACCCTAAGGGGTGCTGGAGATCAAACCCAGGTGTGTTGCATGCATGGTCAGCACCCTCTCCACTGTACTATCATTCCAGTCTGAATACCCTTCTTCCTGAAGGTGCCAATTGCTGGAGGAGCCCAGGCTCTGTCCCCGTCATTTCAGACTGGATTCCTTTTCCTGCGGCTTCCACAGACATGGAAAATCCCCATGCAGAGCGCTGGGACGCTGATCCGTTTGTCCTAAACAGTGAGGGCCAAATATAGAAGGGTCTCTCTCCAGCACGCCAAGGAAATCATTTTCTGCTGTGAGAAACACTTCCTGCTTCTGTTTTCATTCAGCTTCTGGAGTTATTTTTGTTTCAATCTAATAGCCACGCATCCAGCTCCAGAATTTCCTGCTAAGATGTCTCTTCTTGAAGTGATTTTTAAATCTATCAGATAAGATAGACTGTTAGGCGATATTAGCTTTTGCCAAACATCTTTTGCTAGATGTTGATTTTCGTTCTTCCTGGCTTATAGGATTAGCGTCATGAATGATTTTATTTGTTTGTTTGTTTATTTTTCTCTTTTTGAGTCACACCCGGCAATGCATAGGGGTTACTCCTGGCTCTGCACTCAGGAATTACTCCTGGCAGTGCTCAGGGAACCATATGGGATGCTGGGAATCAAACCTCGGTTGGCTGCATGCAAGGCAAACACCCTATCCGCTGTGCTATCACTCCAACCCCATGAATGATTTTCCATCTCATTCCTCTGTGTGATCTCAGAACAACTCCCACTAAGACAAAATGTGTCGTGGGAGGGCTGGGACCACAGTCCTGGGTTAAGGTACTTGATGCTCAGCACCCCAGAGGGTCTCCTGAGCCATCCAGGAGTGACCCCTGAGTGCAGAGTCAGGAGTCAGCCCTGAGTACTGCCAGATGTGGCCTCAAAATAAAACAAATAACCTTGCTGAGTAGAACCTGATTTGTTAATGCGATACCACCTTCTCTCCTAAAACATGGTGCTTTGTTCCAAATTCTGGATGCTCATCTGATTTTCTTTCCTAAGTCCCTGGGTCTCTTGCTTTCACGTCAAGATCAGAACTTTCTGTTTTAAACAAAAGGCCTAGAAAATGTCTTCCTGGAGACATTTTCTTGGTCAATCGGTCGGTTTGCAGGCCCAAATCTTCACTTTAGGGAAGTTGGTTTGATGAGGCTTTATCTGGCTCCATCTTCGTATCATTTGGGTTTTCTCCTCCAGTTGTTTTTGGAGAGGGGCAATTTTTGTCATACTGGGCCATTCTCAGGGGTCACTCCTGGCTCTGTGCTTCGAAGTCATCCCCAGCCGATGCTAAGGGGACCATGTGGTGGTGGGGATCAAATCCAGGTTGGCCACACATGAGGCAAATGTTTCATCCCACGCTGAGCCCAGAGCCAGTCCCACGGGCTCAAACAGACGCTATCCCCTCTCACTGTGCAGCCCCTCAAGCCCCTTGCCAGACAGCTCTGGGTCAGGGCTGAGGCACTTCTCTGCAAGCCTCTGGCTGTGCCCCTGGGTGGGAGCAGAGACAGCCCCTAACAGGAGGCCTCAGCACACAGGACACCCTGCCCTCACCCACAGAGGCCCCGTCAGAAATGCGGGAGGAGGGTTCTGGAGTGGCCAGGACGGGCTTCCCCACAGATGCCTCCCTGCGGACACTCAGGCTTCACGTGGCACAGTCACTGCACAGTTTAGCAGTTTCTGAGATTGTTCACCTGGGCATGGAGAATTCAAAGCAAGGGGTTTGGTTTTGATTTGTTTGTTTCTTTGTTTTTGTCAGACTTCTTCGTCAAGACCCTGAAAGATCGGTTTGAGGCTCTTTGTGTTCCTAGACCGAGCAGACGCCATTGGGCTACATTAGCACGTGACAGGGACGAATGGAGACATTACTGGCACCCCCTCGAGCAGATCGATGAGTAACGGGATGTCAAGTGATCAAGTTTCTTTGTTTTTGTTATACCCAACAATGCTCAGGAGTTAGTCACTCCTGACTCTGTGCTTAGGAATCACTCCTGGTGAAGCACCCTTCCCGCTGTACTGTCACTCCAGCCCCACTGTGCAAAGGAGGTGCCTCTAGGAGAGGGACAGCCCAGGGACATCTGGGGGGCCAGGACTAACCCCTGAGCATTGCCCAGTGTGGCCCCCAAACCAAAAAAAATAAAACCCATCAGATGGTGGGGGAGGGTGGGGAGGGTGCAGCAGCCCAGGCCTCGCCCTCTAAGGAAAGCACAGGGTGGGCTGGGCTTCTGGACTGGGACTGCAGGGCACAAACTGGGGCTGCTGCCGCAGGACCTCCTGGAGCTTCGATGCCCCCAGTACAGGGACGAGGCTGAGAAAGGAGAAAAAGGGCGTCTCCTACTTGAGAGAATGCAGAGGCAGAATCGAGACTGGTGATTCTATGGTCGGGTGGTGGTGTGGGCTGCTACCAGCAGTCAGATTGCAGTGATTCCATATAAATGGATCGGATCAACACGGATTTGATTAACACAAGGATGCCATTGACGCCCACCTCCATCATCTAATAAAAATAACTTTCCCAGGAGCGTCAGACACCCCTTTCCTGTGTCTTGTCCACCGCCTACCATTTTCTGGCATCTTTTCCTCTAGAATTCACTGCACACAGGGGACAAGAAGATGGTCAGCCAGGAAGGAGCGTCCCAGCACGGGGCCACTTCCCTCGGTGGCCAGTGTCATTATTTCTACGGTGATTCTCAACGACTGATAAAGTTATGGGATTGAGTCACCTGCCTTGCTCACAGCTGATCCGGGTTCAATCCCTGGCATCCTATATGGTCCCCGGAGCACTGCCTGGAGTGATCCCCGAGCACAGAGCCAGGGGTAACCCCAGAGCATTGTCGGTGTGGTCACCAAACCAACCAACAGAGGCTCCCCAGCACTGGGAAAAGATGCTTTGGTCCCTCAGAGTCAGGCCATGCGCTGGAAGTTCCTTCCATATCAGGTTGTGGTCTCTGCCTCATCAGCAGAGATCTTCCTCCCACAACAGCGATTCTGTTACTATTTTTCTTCTGTTTTGTTTTTGGGGAACTCAGCTGGCCCTGTGCTCAGGAGGTCACTGCTGGTGGCCATTCTTGGGGTCCCAAACAGTGCCAGGGACTAAACCCAGGCATCCTGCCCACAACTCGCCTCCCCCAACTCCAGTGCCCTCTCTGGCCCAGATAATCTGTGACTGTTGGGACGGGGGTGGGAGAAAGAGAAAGGCACTTGGGAGCTGGTACCTGCTTGTCACCGGGGAGGCTCCCTGTCTCCCTTGGCTCTTGGACTCTCTCTTTGTGCCAGCGCCAGGCGGGCCTCATTGCCTGCCTCACTTCCTGGATCCCTGGTGTGCAGTGTGGGGTGTCCCTGGCAGCACCCCCTCCAGTCTTGCCGGGCTCTGGGCTGAGCTGTAAATGGCCCTTCAGTTTCCTCAGCCACTGGCCCCTGGCTCCACTCTGGCTCTCTCCCAGGTTGTGTTGCTTTATAGTAGAGCTCAGCCTACCTCTGTCCTTTCAAGACCCTAACTATATGTCCACACATGTACTTTATTTGCTTTTAAAACATTAGGGGTAAAGGCATTTGCTTTGCGTGAAGTCCCCCTGGGTTCAATCCGGCACCACAAGGGTTCCCAAGCCTGGAAGGGATCTGAGCACAGAGCTAGGAGTGATCCCTAAGTACAGCCAGGCGTGACCCCCATATACCCCCAAGGAACAAAAACTGCTTTTCATTTAAATAAGACTGGGGAGAGAGTTCTTTCCAAGTGGTGTCTGGGGGAACTGCAGGCCTGGTGCCCATTCCCAGGGGTTCTCAGCACACCAACACCAGGCAGGGCCCAAGACTGCGATGCTTCTGGAGCACCAGAATGGCCCCTGGCAGTGCTCAAGGAGCTTGGGATGGTGGGCAGGGTGGGCATGGGGAGCGGAGAGGGTCTAGAGGGGTTCACCAGGCACCTTTTCTCTCCGACGCCTTTCTCTCTCTTTTTCTCTCTCCCTTTTTGGTTTTGGGGCCACACCCATCTGCTCTGGTGTTGCTTCTGGTGGTGTTGAGGGGGTCACATGGGTCACATGGCACTTATGCTGAGTGAGCAGCAAGGCCCCTCTTTAAGCCCTTACTTTCCCTGGGGGACACCACAGTGTTGGTGGGGCCCTGGGGTCCCTTACAGACCAGCCCCACTTAAGCAAACCTGAGCCCTTTAGTTCCTGTTTGTGATGGGGAGAGGGTTGGGTCATCCCCAGACATGCTCAGGGGCTATTCCTGTGTACTCAGGGTACTGTGTGTGTACTCAGGGGTGACCCCTGGCAGTGCTCGGGGGACCCATTCAGTGCCAAGGAATTAAAATCAAGGTAGGCAGTATGCAAGGCCCGTGTCTAATCCCTGTGCTATGTCGCTGCTCTTTTTTGTTTTTTAAATTTGATTTTCTTTTGGAATCAGTGCTGCAATATTGTAAATCTAAAACCCAACTATGAATAACTTTGTTATCATGGTGCTTTAATAACATTTTTAAAAATAAAAAAAATATTTAAAATATTTTTTTGGTTTTTGGCAGTGTGGGGGTTGGCAGCCAGCCCTCCCTTCTGCACAGCTGTGCCCTGCCTCTGGCCTCACCCAGCCCTGTGTGGCATTCTATACAGATTTAGAAAGACCACAAGTGGTGAAGGCCTGGTTTGGGCTGGCCTGGTGGGAGAGAGTCTATTTAAGGCCTGAGGCCTCCTGTGGCCAGTCCCCGAGGTCAGGTCGCAGACTTTGGAATTCCTCCCCCTCTGGGGGCTCTGGCTCAGTCCTGGGTGAATCTTCAAACTGGGCCTTTTTGTTTGCTTGCTTTTTAAAAATCAGTTAGAGGAAGCTGTGGCATTTGTCCAGAGCTGGCTGGGCTCCCTCTGGGGTCCTATGAGCTCAGGACAAAGAGGCATCTGGAGTGTTTTCGTCATCCTGAGGTTCAGAGCCCACAACTTATAAACCGAGCATGATCTGACTTGTTAATGCATTTGCCTGAGTAGAGGATTCAGAAATAAACACTTTTAAAGAGGGATGAAAAACAAGTGTGCAATACCCCTCTCCCCCTCACTTTCCTTTGTTTTTTTGGGCTACACCCAGTGATGCTCAGGGGTTGCTCCTGGCACTGCACTCAGGGGTCACTCCTGGGGTTGCTGGGGGCTATATAGGATGCCAGGGATCCAACCCGGGTCAACTGCATGCAAAGCAAACTCCCTTCTTCTTGTTCTACCACTTCACCCCAGACCCATTTCTTACTGCTGCCTTCTCTTCCCCGCCAGTCTGGACCCAGTGACCCAATTCTTCTGTATCTTTCCAGAACTTTTTTTTTTTTTTTTTACTTTTTGGGTCACACCCAGTGATGCTCAGGGTTACTCCTGGCTCTCTGCACTCAGGAATTACACCTGGCAGTGCACAGTGGACCTTATGGGATGCCAAGGATTGAACCCAGGCTGGCTGTGTGAAGGCAAACACCTTACCCATTGTGCTATCATGCCGCCTCTCTTTCCAGAACTTTCCATGGCATATCTTATAGTATATATGTAATATATATATATAAATATAATTGACAATGTGGAGGAGGTATTGTTCTGAGTCCCTGACGTGCCCTGAGTCATTCTGCCTATGTATAGATACAATTTTCTATAAGGAGCACTTTCATGTGCTTACATTAAGAGAAACAGCATACCTAGACTTCAGGAAATCACATTCACAACAATCACATTCCACTGTTTGCCCTCTGGGAAAGGTCACCCCTGTTATGGATTCTGGGGTGCCTTTTCCAGTTGTTTAAGCAAAGCAAGTTAAGTTTCTATTGAACAAAAGTTATTTTGAAAGAGGTGAGGGGAGAGAAAGAGAGGAAGTATGTGTTCAAAAGAGAATGGGCTGGAGCAACAGTACAACAGGGAGGGTGCTTGTTCATACAGCCCTGGAGTCCACCAGGAGTGATCACTGAACACAACCAAGTGGCCCCCCCTCCCCCTCCCACCCTCCCAAATAAAAAGAGAACAGAGGCTCCTCCAGAGGCTCCTCCGAAAGGAAAAAGCAAAAGACTATAGACAAGCAAGCCATGTGTGTTCAAAGGAAAACACCGGCTTGAAGAGCAAGTGTGCGTGCAGTTTTTGAGTCAATAAAATGTAAATAAAATTTCCTCTGCCTTCCTTTCCAGATAGTTTCTGCGTCTTGTTTAACTTAAGACCGTACTTGAAACATTTCAGTAAAACTTTTCCCATGTCAGTCAATAGCTTTCCTGATCTTTATTGTTATCATTACTGTTACTATTATTAAAGTCTTGGTCCACACCTGGCTGTGCTCAGGACTAATTCCTGGCTCTGTGCTTAGGAATCACTCCTGGTGGGGCTCAGGGCATTAAAGGAGTGCCCGGGCAGAACCAAGGTGACCTGCATGCAAGGCAAGCCCCTTTCCCTCTGTCTCTTTCTCCTGTCCGCTATAATTCTTTTTAGGATGTTCACATTATTTAGAGGTACCATTGTTTACTTATTCAGGCCCCTATAATGGAGACCCCCCTTTCTTCTTCAATCTGATAAGCACATTACAGATGCAATAGATTTCCTTCCTCACCCCCATCCCCCCCCCCAGATACAGCCCACGTCTTCCAATTCAGTCTATTTTACTTAAGGGTGATGAAAGTCACCATCTGTGAATTCAATCTGCATTAAAAGGAAAAGGAAGCGCTTCTGGGCAGGCGTCAAAGCTCCTCTCGGTGGAGCGGGCTGCGGGGGCGGCGGGGGGATCCCGGGGGCCCGGCTAGCTGCGGAGGTTGGGCAGCCTCCCTTCCACCGCACGGCTTATCTGGGAGGGAGCTGATGGGACGGACCCTGAGTGCATCACACAAAGCTGGACAAGCGGGCTGGGAACCACCAATAGAAGCAGAAAGAATGACCCTGACGTGGTGCCGCCAGGGCTCACCGAGCGCTCACTGCGGCGTCCCAGCCCCGGGCCTCACCCGCCCACTCCCTCGCCTCTTTCCTGCTGCGTCCAAATCCTAGGGAGCGGCACTGCATCACAGAACACAGCCTTGCAGACCGTGAGGAGGAAGACGGATCTGTCCGCCTCCCCCACGCGCGCGCGCTCACAAACACACACACACACACACACACGCACGCACACGCATACGCGCGCACAAATGTGTATGCACACACAAACCATGCACGGACACATAAATGTACGTGCACTGATACACACGCGCATGTGCGCACCAGGCCCAGCTCTTGCACCGCTGCCAGACCGCCGGGCGCCCTGGCCCCGCCCAGTTCCGTTGAGGGTTCAGGGACTGGGAACGCCCCTCAAATACCATTATATTTGAATACGCTGACTTCCAGCAAAAAGCCTTGGGGCTCTGGGAGGAACCGTACCTGTGTTCCTAGAGCTCAGGCGGGATCCCTCAATTCCTACTTTTCAAAAAACGTTCTTAGGCCAGGGGCTGGAGCCATAGTCTAGCTTGCCTTGCACAAAGCTGACCTGGGTCCCATCCCGGCACCCCAGATGGCTCAGCGAATCCACCAGAAGTGATCATGCAGAATCAGGAGAAAACCCTGAGCACATTCAGGTGTGGCCCCCAAACAAAACCAAAACCCCAAAACAAGAGCTGGAGCAGGGAGGGCATTTGCCTTGCACAGGCTGACCGGGGTTTAATTTTTGGCATCCCACAGGTACCTCGCTCGAGCACTGCCAGGAGTCCTGAGCGCAGAGTCAGAAGTAAGCCCTGAGCATTGCTGGGTGTGACCCCAAAAAGCCAACAAACTAAAAACAAAACAAAACCCCAAAACACTCGGATAAGAGCCATAGTAAAATACAGCAGATGTGCTGACCCAGGAAAATTTCAACACTGCATAGGGTCAAGTCCCCTAAGGCCTGCTGGGTGTGATTGTGATCCCTGAGCACAGAGCCTGAAGGGAGCCCTAAGCACTGCTAGGTGTGGCCCTCAAACCAAAAATAAATAAAAGTAAAGACAGGCCAAGTCCTCATCTCTGGAACCTGCAACGTACCTTATATGAAGAAAAACCGAAAAAGCAGTCTTTCCAAACTGAGCATGTTTTATTGGGAAGAGGAGGTCCCTAAAACAGAAAAACACCCAGAAAGGGAGAGAGGCGGTTTTGAGTCCAGCCTGTGAGGGCCCAAGATGAGGGACAAACCAGTTGGAGGATGCTGAAGGAGGCAGGGACTCCTTGCCCCAAGCACTTGGAGAGGGGCCACCTGCTTTCTTCATGTTCAGCCTTGGCTGTCAGTGCATTAAGTGGCGCTTAGCTGATATAGAGGGGACGCATCAGGAAATGAATCAGAACCTGACCTTACTTATGAGTTTCACGAATTCACTTCCCCAAACTGGTTCTGCAGGAAACAGAATCTTTCCAGATCCCAGGAATCCATCTGGACAATTACTCTGTCAGGCTGTTTGGGGCTGGCGTAGTACCTGGGAGACAGCTTAGCGGGCTAGAGCACAGGCCTTGCATGTATGCAGGACGCCCAGGTTCCATCCCCAGCACCGGATGGTTCAACCTCCCCACCTTGGCACAGAGCCAGGAGCCATTCAAATAAAAGAGCAGGTGCCCAGAGCAATAACAGTGGAAGGGGCCTCATGTTTGCCTGCACAAAGCTGACCCAGTTTCAACCCCCAGCACGCCACAGGGTCCCTCAACAGCCAGAAATAATCCCTGAACACAGCCAGGTGTGACCCTAAGAACCAAAAAACAAAACAAAACAAAAATCCCACCAAAAAACAAAAACAGCAAAAAACTTAGAGACCACATTGTTTTTTTGGGTCACACTTGGCAGTGCTCAGGTATGTAAATACAAAAGGGGGCAGTGGTGCTCTATCTCTCCCGCAGCCCACTTTTGGTATTCTCAGGGCCTCTTCCTCCACTCCGAGGAGGTCAATGGCGTTGGGCAGGTGATGGAAGGAATGGAATGAGGGCTAGGCTGGTTGGTCTCAATTGCCGTTTATTCCAATCTCCTTCTCATTCGCTTCTCTATCTCCTCCTGCTTCATCCCCCCCCCCCCCCACCACCACAAACACACCTTCCCACTTGGTTAAATCCTCCTCATGAGGGACTGAGGTAACAATTACACATAGGTATCAACATACAATCAGCAGATATAGGTCCTTCTCTTAGGGGAAGCTACTTCTAGGACAGATTCTTATCCAGCAAGACTACTGGTCTAAAGGCAAATATGGGTGTGTTTCTCCTCTCCTTAGTCCAACAAACATATAAACATTCATAATATTAATCATTTTGTACGGACACAGTAAAAGATACTTATAGAATCGCTCTCCAGGGGTCATCTCGATCTCAGACTACAGTGCTCAGACCAGATTAGTCTTTCCTATCCCTAGCAGCATCCTAATCTCGTCATTACTTTTTGGATAATGACAGCATTTTTCCATGACCAAGCTCTCAATTTGCAATTAATTATCATGGCACTTTGGCCTGGCCCATTTTGCTGCCAGGGTAGCTCACAGTTTACTTGGGTCCATTCAGTCCCTCATCGGAACCCTGCTTTGGGGTGCTAGGAAGTAAGGGAAACTGAGGCTTAAGTCGAGAAAGCAGATGCCCGGGAGTGAATAATATTCAAAGCCAATTAAATCCCAAGTTACAAAAGCATAATATTAACTGTCTTTCTGTATCTATACAAAAAAGGACATTGTTTTAAAGTAAACTATTCATAAGACATAAGGAGAGGAGAAAGGCAATATTAACTTACAATACAATTTCAGTGTCCTAGAAGGATCT
>JAOXYA010095620.1:0-10983 GCA_028565675.1 Sorex palustris
GTATGACTGAAATCCAAGCACAAAAATTTGTAAATCTACAACTTTACCTCATGGTGTTTCACTAATAAAAAAAAAATTAAAATAAATAAATAAATAAATAAATAAAATGATTCTTTCCTAAATTCCTTTCTAAAGAATTTGTCAAAATAAATCCAGTAACATATTTTATCAAGCCTCTAATAGATGATTTTAATACTGAAAATTATTTAGTAGCAGCTTTGGCCCTGGTTCAATCCCTGGCACTATATTTGGTCCCCTGAGCACCAAATGACCTCTGAGTGCAAAGCTGAAATAAATCCTAAGCACAGTCAAATGGTCCCTCCTTTCCCAAAATGTTCAGTTTGGTTTAAAGTGCAGTATACTTATGATTCATCAACTTTCTAATAAATATAGATGCAATAATTTTTGAATTTTTATGTGATTGCATATTTCATAGAAGTTTCATTAGCACTTTTAATAACATAATACATGATGTAATTATAAAATATATAACAAAACTCATAACTTAAGGGATTAATAGTAATCTAAAAATAATATTTTGCATGACTAGAACCTATCCACTAAAATGAATGATCTTTTGTAAATTATGAATTGATGAGAGTTTTAGGAATATGATGTAATTATGACAGTAACCTAAATCTTTATTTGTTGTTATATCTTGATAGCATTACAGCGGGTTTTTATTACAAATATAATGTATTTAATCTTCCCATTCTCCCATGCAAATGTCTTCCTTGCTAACAGAAACTTCCAAGGAATTAAATGTGAGATAGATCTAATTTTTCATCCACTGTACTTTAAATATGAATCTGACAAACATCCAACACTTTTCAATATATCAAAAGGAAAGCACAGAAAGTTTATACTTAATAATTATCTTGGATTTTTCAACAGAATAATCTAATAAAGAAATGAAAAGCATATCTATGCTTTTCAGATCACAATCCATAACTGATAGCATTTACAAAAAGCATGATCTAAGTCCCATAGTTAAGAGAAACCAGTCCCACAGTTAAGAGAAACCAAGACAAATTATAATTTAAAGGATTTATGACGTGGAGTTTAATTCCCCCTAGACCTCATACATCAAACTATGTAACCATTGTATTATCACCTTAATTTGTTTTGTATAGAGATAATAACCCTAAAGGGAATGCCCTGCCACAGCGGCGGGGGGGATGGGGGGGATGGGGGAGGAGGGATATTATCCTGGTGGTGGAAGATGGGCACTGGTGGAGGGATGGGTATTTGATCATGGTATGACTGAAATCCAAGCACAAAAATTGTAAATCTACAACTGTACCTCATGGTGTTTCACTAATAAAAAATAAATAAATAAATAAAAAGATTTCTACCAACCCTGTCTGCACTGGAGCACTGTCCTCCTGTTGTTCATCGATTTGCTCAAGTGGACCCAGTTATGTCTGCATTGTGAGACTCGTTACTGTTTTTGGCATGTTGAGTATGCCATGCCATGGGGAACTTGCCAGGCTCACAGTGCAGGCGGGTTACTCTTGGTAGCTTGCTGGGCTCTCCGAGCGGGGTGGAGGAATCGAACCTGGGTCGGTTACATGCAAACGCCCTACCTGCTGTGCTATCACTCTAGCTTTCTACTAACCCTTCATTTAGAATTCCATGCTCATTTGTTGAACGTACAAATGAATGGAAGCAGATTCGTGAGATGAACCATATTCCCATTTTTTGTGCAGAAAACTGAAGTGGAGAGAAGTCAATTTGCTTGCCTTGAAATGCATTTACATGAAGTCAGTTCCACAGGCATTTGACCCACACCTTTTAGAATTCCACTTTTCCCAGGTGACCCATTCAGAAGCCCTTTTAGCCCAAGGCCTGCAGCCTTGGAGACCTCTCAGAAACTTCAGATTGCTATTGTTAGGTAACAGTTAAAAAAAGTGACATTTCAAATGTGTTCACTCACTATCATCCTAAACGGTGCCTCCCTGGTGGCTGAGGGGACCCAGAAGGACCCAGTTCGCCCTGGGCCAGAAAGTCTCAGCCGAGGGACCTTCACCCGGTCTCCTAGAGCCATGTGGAACTGACTCACCTCTCGCAGCTAGAATCTCTCTCCTGAGAAATCCTGGCACCGCTTCACACCCGCCTGGAACATGCCCAGGAGGCTCCCAGGCTGAGGCCCTTTTCCCATGGTCTCCATCTCCTAGACCAAATCCCACCCTGAGGGAGAGTTTAGGAAACGCCGATCGAGAGGACCCCTCTCAGGAACGGCAGGCAAGCCACCACAGGAGGTGCTTGGGCCTTCTTTCATTTTTGACATTTGGCCTTAATCTCTGAAGATGTCCAATAAATAATCAAACATGGATTAGGCTTTAAAACAAAGAGGAGTTACAGATCAATTCTTTTGTGCGTCGAATGTGCCAGTCACAGAGGTGGCGGGGGGTGGTGGTGTGGGTGGGGGGCTAGGGCAAGAGGGATATTGGGAGCATTGGTGGTGGAGAACGGGCACTGGTGGAGAGATGGGTACTCGGACATGGTATGACTGAAACATATCACGAAAGTTATTAAATCTGTAACTGTATCTCACGGTGATTCATTAAAAAAATTCATTCTTTGGCGCCTCAAAATGGTCTGGCTCTGGGTTCTCCACACATCGGAGGTAATGACGGAGGCTTAGCAAGATTAAGATCTCCCCTCCAATCACCACCTCATTAATTGCACAGCCAGAATTATCCTCAGACTTCCAGGATCCTTGGCAGTTAATTGTGTTGTGAGTTTCCCCCTGTCTCCTCTGCCTAGGAAGGGGAAGCGCCTCGCACCATCCAGCAGAAGGTATTCCCGAGGGAGCTGTGGATCGCGCCACAAGGCAGAATATTTACACAGTGTTATTGCCACCCTTGGAGATACACACAACGACATGCATGCAATTTGTGAGGCTTCAGTAGCCATGCCATAAAGCTCCAACAACTCCGAGTCTAACCTTTGCTTGGGGGACAGGGGAAAATATGAGTTCAATTATGTTGCAAATGAACATCTTGCAACATATCAACAGCCCAAAGCGTATTGCATTACAATGCTCTAATAAAAAATAATTAAAACAAGGAAATAAACTGTCACCAGTACCAGAATGTACCCAGGAGCCAATAAAATGGATGTGAATGAGATTCCCCAGAGGGGAAAGTGCTTTGTGCGCAGGTCACATTCCTGCAGGAAGTAGGAGACTCTGTGCTGGCTGCCCCTTCATTAGCCCCCGTCTGCCACCTAGCCTCCGTTCCCATACGAAAGAGGAGAAATATCAGTGAGTCAGAGCGCAGCCCGCCCTGAGGACGAGGCCCGCTGTGGCCAGGTGCCCAGGCAGCCTGCCCTCCACACCTGCCCGGCCTGGAGCTCAGCTCCTGGCTCTGGGTCCCAGGGGACCTGCCCCGAGGGAATTCACTGATCACACTGGTGCCCCCTGACCTACAGCCCACCCTTCTTTCATCTTTACATTTCACATCTTTACATGTCCAAGTCTTTGACCTCCTTGGCTAAATCCCCTCTTAGAGACCTTTTCTTTTCGACTGCACGGGGCTGTTTCCTTGATCTCTCTCTCTGATAGCCACTGCTAGTATAGAGATGCAATCTGGTGTTGTGTATTGATTTTGTGGCCTGCAACTTTACTGAGTTTAATAATCCCAACATATTTTGGGGGAAGGTGGAATCTAGAATTCGCTGTATAAGATTAACATTGTCTGCAAATTTTAAGGCACTTCTTCCCTTCCCTCCGGAAGCCTTTGGTGTTTTGATTCACAACGTGACTCTGAGATTTCTGGCAGGGGCTTCCATGAGGGTGTGAGGAACAGTGGGGGGACTGACCTTTATCATTTCCGATTCTAGGAAAGCTCCCAGCTTCCCACCGCTGCGTCACCTGGGCTTGCCGAGTGTGGCCTTTGGGACTTTCTGAGCTTCCATACCATAAAATGATGTTGGATTTTTGTCCACTGCTTTGTTCTGAGGGCTGGAGCGATAGCACAGCAGGTAGGGTGTTTGTCTTGCACGCGGCTGGCCTGGCCGACCCGGGTTCAATTCCTCCGCCCCTCTTGGAGAGCCCGGCAAGCTACCCGGAGTATCTCGCCACACGGCAAAGCCTGGCAGGCTACCCGTGACAAAGTCGACATGCCAAACACAGTAACCAGTGTCACAATGGAGACATTACTGGGCCCACTTGAGCAAATCGATGAACAACGGGAGGACAGTGACAGCTTTGTTCTGCGCCTACAGGGTGATCATACAGTATATTATTCCGGATGTTTTAGTTTGTATGTTTTTTTTCTCTCTCTCACGGTCCCCAGGGCCTGGATTCCGGCCTGCAATCACAGGGGGCGGGGGTGGGGGGGCGGGCAGGGGGAGGGCTCTTCCGCAGGTACCAACCAACGGACAGCTTGGACCCTGATCCCCAGCATGCTGCGAGGGGCCAAATGGACATGATTTGGAGGGATGGTGTTCGTCAACTTGGGTGGAGGGAGGGAGCTGAGGTGAGGGGGAGCATCTGGAAGGAGGAACCCGAAAGCGTCTCTGAAGAAACCTCGAAGGCCAAATGGCACACCCTTGAAGGCCTAGTGGGACCCGGCGGAAATGCTTCATTGGATAAATGTACACACACACAGGAGGGTTGCTGGAACGAGTTGGGCCCTTTCAGAACACAAGATTCGCTTATGATCTCACAGAGGGAGGGACAGTTTTTACTGCACCTGGGAGAGACCGGGCTTTAAATCTGAGAAAAATGCTTTCCCTACTGGACACCACTTCTGGTGTTTGATTTCTGCCTCAGCAGCACAGTCCCCAACAGAGAGTTCTGGCACGAGAACAAACCTGCACGTCAGGGTCGCCATCCCCGTGTCTCTCTCTCCATCTGTCTGTGGGCAGCGTGGACAGCAGCTGTGACGGCCTGCGTGGTTCCCTCACCAACTGCCCCTGCTTCTGTCTGGGGGCTTGCGGGTTCTTTCACATCTCGATGTTTGATGGCTAAGAAAGTGAATTAACTGCAGGGGCAACTGATCCTGCATAGCTCAATGTCTTCTCAGCGATTATTCACCGAAAATATTTTTTAATTCTCTTTGATGACATTTTCAGATATAACTTCTTTCCCCTGCGTTGCTGCATCATCTCTTCTTAGGGGTGATGATCTCAAGGCTTAATAACTAGGATCTTCCTCTGGTTAGAGCGGCAGCTGCTGTAGAGTCAGAACAGTGCGGCTCTGGCCTGGCCTGGCTCCACACTCTGGCGGCGAGAGCCAAGGGCTCTGACCTGGCTGCCTGGCCCGTCGGGGGCTCTCCTGCTGCGGGCCATGCTGCAGACTCAATGCTGATCCAGCTGTTAATTGCTAGTTGTGAATTATTACTCCAGAAAAGAACTTTTACTGAGAAAAATCCAATTATTTTTCAGTTTTTCCCAGTAAACTACCATCACAGTCAGTCAGAGACTTCAGTGCTTTTGTTTTTTCTGAACCCAAAGGCTTCTGAGTTGAATACAAGATGCCCACACCATATTTTCTTTTCCCTTTTTTTTTCTGATTTGATGTTATTTTATTCAGATATCAATCTGAGCACACATGATCCAAGAACACTCAAGTGAACCGGCTGTTCATTGGTCTTCAGACATCATAGCCAATAAGGCCACACTTCCCAATGATCTCTCCGACGTAGAACCACATCCACACCTCTGTGGCCACCAAACCATTCAGCAAAGCTTCCTTCACTGTGAGATGCCTGAAGCTCCCTGTCTTAGCACTGTTGATTATTTTTTTCAAGCTTTGAATAGCTGTTGGAATCTCAGTGGGGGTTGGAGGAATCAGCTCAACCTTGGCATACTGGAGAAATGTGGCAAATCGAGGCTTCGAGTAAGTCACAGCAGCTGCAGAACAAAACAAAACAACCAGGATAAACTCACTAGAG
Source organism: Sorex palustris (assembly GCA_028565675.1). Lineage (NCBI taxonomy): Eukaryota > Metazoa > Chordata > Mammalia > Eulipotyphla > Soricidae > Sorex > Sorex palustris. The sequence continues at coordinate 5,904 of JAOXYA010095620.1, forward strand.
ACCCAAAGAAGCAGATGTGTGGGCTGGACACAAATATTTATTCATGCATCACATTCATTCACTGTTTGTACCAAATGTGCATTGGTGTGAAAAGTCAGAGTGGCTCCCTGGTAACAGGAGCCTTTTAAGGATGCAAAACACCTGTGCCACAGGGCGGTTCAATCAGGCAGGAGCACTGAGCACATCTGATTAAGCCCAGACTTCCCACTAGTGACCGGCTCGGACTGGTAACCTCACCTATGCGGGGCCAATCTAGAGAACTGTAATACTACTGAAGAAAATGATGTACTTGGAATGAAGTAAGAAAACCTGGGTCAGGACTAGAGCGACAGTACAGCGGGCAGAGCACTTGCCTTGCACGCAGCTAACCCCCGAGGTCAATCCCCGGCACCCCATCTGGTCCCTTGAGCCCTGCCAGGAGTGACCCCTGAACAGCGCTGCGTGTAGCTCAAGAAACTAAACCAAAACACACACGCAAAAGGAAAAGAAAGTAAATCTGGCTGGAAGAGGTGCAGAAAAGGGGAGGAAAAGAGCCATGTCAAGTGGGTCTAAGAGCCTGGAAGTTGGGGAGAGACAGGGACCGAGAAACAGCTGACACAGTTACACAGTGGAGTAAGGGGTTCGATTCCTGGCACTGTCCCTCTCCCCGAAGCAGGTTCTGGGAAGCCCAGAGCACCAAGGGGTGGTACCAAGACAAAAACAACACAAAGCATCCTGAGGCCCTGGGTTCGCTTCCTGGCACAGTAGGATTCAAACTTGGCACAGTATTGTCAGTACTCAGTTAATATATCGGTACTCAGTTCTGGTATCCCTATCAGTAAGGGCAGGGAATCGGAGTTTTGCTAACTGAAACACAGACATCTGCTACTCCTTAAAAAACAAAACAAAACAAAACAAAACAACAAACAAAAAAAGACCACAATAAAACAAAACAACCTATCTATATCGTTCAGGGCAGACAAACCCTAACATACTTAAGCTTAAGTTCTTCAAGGTATTTACGACTTTAGTAAAATAGATTTAACAAGCAGGAGAGCTGGGAACCTCTGCCAGCCATTCCAGCAGCAGAAGAAGAGGCACTGCAGAAAAAGCACGAAAAGAGAGAACAGCACAAGTACATGCACAGCGATGAAGCATCTAGGGCTCAAGCCTTGATCACCCAAGGGTTCTTGACACCTTTCTTATGAACTACTTGGATTTTGTAATGTGACTCTAGTGGCCAACATCCTCTGTGCTTTGCCCTGGGTAAATCTTTCGGCAGCTCCTAGATAGTTGTAAACAAAACTGCCAGTTCCAGTAAGACAAGAGTTATCGAAAGGACAAAGTCTTGCATAATAGCCAGTGAAGAGTCTCAAAAATTACCGTCAAATAGCGAAAACTCAGATGGTTACTAAAGGGTGATGGGGGCAGACGGAGGGAATTGGAGGAGGGCCTTCTTGCCAGCGGGACTGTTGACAGTCATGAAGATGTGAAGCTAAACCCTATATAACATGACATATACTGTGAACCAATGATCAGCCAATGGGGAATAAAAGATGGCATGCAAAAAATATTATGGTCAATACACAGATCATCTGACTTTTTTTTTGGTGGTGGTGGTGGTGGGGGCGGTTGTGGGCACACCCAGAGGTGCTCAGGGATTAACTCCTCTGTCTCGGCACTCAGGAACTGCTCCTAGAGGTTCATCCTACATGGGATGATGGGGACTGTACCTGGGTAAGTCACGTGCAAGCGCCTTTATTGTACTATTGGCCCAGCTCCAGATTACCTGACCCTTAGAAGAAAAAAAACCCAGGGGTTGGAGAGACTGAGCACAGAGTTAGGAGTAAGCCTTGAGCACTGCCAGGGGTGGCTCCCAAACAAAACAAAACAGGAAGAATTGGAGGCATTCATATTCACTCTTTTAGTTTAACACACATCTGAACAATCACAGGTGCATGCATAAGTATGGGACTCTCTCTCTCTCTCTCTCTGCACACTGATATGGCACAGAAGGCAACATAGCTAGTGATCAGATGAAACACCATGTCTAGTGGCAGGAACTCTTGGACAAATGGTGGAATCCAAGACCATGGCAGTGAGAAACAGCAGTTAAGTCTAAGTTATTTCATAGCTAGAATGTTAAGGGAGAACATCAGAAGTGCAAAGCCAAAAAGTTCTCAATGACCAAGGCAGGTAGAATTCGATCAAGAAAAATTAACAACATACTTAGGGGTAGCAGGGATAAGAAATAAAAGTACAAGTGAGTCCACACAATAAATAACTGAGTCAATAGGAAGGAAGGAGACAAGGATGTGCAGATATTCCCTCCTTCCTATGCTGCCTCCAGCCCAGAATCAAGTATGGAAAGTGGAAAAGAGGTCTACCATGGGAAACCCGGAGCACACCATCTTAACCAAGTGATGAAGTTCTCACTAGGACGCCACCTAAACTGTACATACAATCCCCGTATGAGATAAGGGTAGCACTGCCACTCTGAAACAGGCTTTCTCGAAACTCTAGTTCCTGCTGAATCAGGGGGAAAACAGACACATCCAGATCAGGGAACAGCTTTACGGGGTGTCCAGACAAATCCCACAGAGATAATAGGGTGCGGAAAACTGGAGACTGGCCCACAGCACACTATGAGGACCGGCCCCTACCTGGTGAACCCCAAAGAAAGTCTCAAATTCAGTGAAGAGGAGGTTAACAGGAAAAGAAATGATCCTTCTTGGAAAGTCTGATGACAAAATATAATTTCTAGGGCTGGGAATGTGATTTAGTGATAAGACACATCTGTCTCATGCACGAGGTCTTGGGTTTGGTCCTTAGTAGTCCTCAAACAAAAAAACCCCATCTTTATCTCTGAAAGATTTTTCTTGTGTGCAGGGGCAGGGAAGTACTTCTGAAAAGGTGACCACCTTACTCTCAAAATACGCACCATCTGAAAGATGTGAGAGCCACACCAGGGTAATAATCTACTTGATTAAAAAAAAAAAGGTAGTGGGGTGGGAATGGAATGAAGTACAGAGGGCAGGGTACTTGCCTTGCAGATGGTCCAACTGGGTTCAACCCCCAGCATCCCATACAGTCCCCAGAGCACTGCCAGGGGTAACTCTTGAGTGCAGAGCCAGGAGTAGCCAGGTGTGGTCCAGAGACCAAAACCAAAACTTGGCTCAAACCATCCAAAGGATGACACCGATATTTATTCTTCTTACTTACATTGAAATTTAAGAGTACTTTCCTAACATATGTCGATGACTTTAGAATTTGCTGTAAAGTCAAATTCTTTGGGAAACTATGATCTGGTAAGACTAGAGTTCTGAAAAAGGAGACTCAAATTAAAAAAAAAATTTTTTTGGGGGGAGGAGGTTGGGTCACATCCAGCGATGCTCAGCAGTTATTCCTAGTTCTGTGCAGGAATTACTCCTGGTGGTGCTGGGGCAGGGGTGGTGGGCGTACGGGAGGCTGGGAATGGAACCCTGCTCCTCCGCATACAAGGCAAGTACCGACTGTTCTACTGCTTCGGCCTGAATCAAGCACTTCTTGTATCTGGTACTCTGGTAACCTTCAACAACTCACTGTTTAGATATTGATGCAGGCGGCTGCAGCTGCATCCCTGGTTCGAATCCCTGCACCACGTAAGGCCCCTGGGCACCGCCAGGGGTCACTCCCGAGCACGGAGCCAAATGCAGCCCCTGAACACCGCCGGGTGCGCTCCCCACCCCCATCCTCTCCAATCCCCCTTCACGCTTCGATTCCAGCCAAAGCCTTAAAGAAAGGCCAAGCCTAATCGCCCCAGAAACCTGCATCCCCAACAAAGACGGCCCCCGGGCGCGTCATTTTCAGAAATGCCACGAACAACTTGACGGCCCAGCAGACCACCGAAAGACAGTCACTGTCCGGGCCGACTCGGGGCAGAAGCACAGCGCGGTCTCGCGGGGCGGCTCTGGCTTTTCTTTTCCAAAAAAACAAACAGATTGAAACAAGCAGCACCGAGCAGGGGGATAACACTGGTCACCGCGGAGAGTGCCCCCCTCCTTTCGATGCTTTCTGGGGCCGGGTCACGCGCCCCTGAAGGTCAGGCTCACCTCCAGCAGCACTCTCGGGGCTGGGTGGGGGAAGGCGGGATGATGGAAAGCACAGGGCCCGGCTCGGAGGTGGCCCGCTTCCCGAGCAGCTCCAGGGACGTCCCCGAGCCAAACGCTGCGCTCCGGGGCCCCGCCACCGCGGGGAGGATGCACCACCTCCGGGGAGGACGGAGAGACCCAGAGCAGGCCAGCCTTCGCCGGCCTCCCCGCTCGGCCCCGCGCACGGCGCCCCGCCGCGCCGCCCTCCCCTGCGCCCTCCCGCGCGCCCCGCTCACCGCTGATGAGCGCCGGGGCCTTCTCCGTGAGGTTGCGCACGAACTGGGCCATGGTGCCAGCACGGAGCCTCCGTCGCCCAGCTCGGCCGGCTGAAAGTCACCCCCGGAAGGACCCCTCCGCAGGACCCCGGCCCGCGGGCAAGGTCAGGCCTCCACTTTCCGCGCCTGCTCCAAGTTTTTTCGGGGTCCTCTCATCTTCCCAGGAACCCTTGTGTCTCTTGTAGTCATATCGCTCTCTGCAGTCACCGAGGAGAGAGTGGATGCGAAGAGGTGGTCTCAGAGCACACAGAGGGGCCCGTGGGTGTCCACAGGGAAACAGGCAGTTCTTCGGGCAGCCCCTCGGCCGCCCGCGAGGCCGGCGCCTGAAAGCCGAGGCGCATGCGCCGTGAGCCTTGTGCGCAGTTTGCTGCCTTGCCGACCTCCAAGGTTTCCTTGTTGGTCCCGGGAGAACCTGGGCGGTCCCGGCTGTGACTTCTTTGAGATTTTTCTAGGCAAACACGATCGTCCGGTAAAGAAAGAGCCTATTCTAAGCTAGACATGTCAAGTGAAGGACAGGGCGGCGCCTCACCTGTCTCTGCCCTTTGCCCTTCTCTCGCTGATCGTTTGTAATCCCTGGTTCTCCTGCGTCCTGGATCAGGACTATTCTCCCGACTCCCTCACGATCTTCAAGACCCCGTGCATTTATGAAGCGCGAAATCACATTTCCTGGGGGGGGTGGGGGGGGGTTCCGCTCTG
>JAOXYA010095637.1:0-10983 GCA_028565675.1 Sorex palustris
TATGACCAAGACTTAAACCTGAAAGCTTTGTAACTTTTCCCACAGTGATTCAATAAATAAATATAACAAAAAAAAAAAGAAAAGAAGCTTTTGTGTATTTATCAATATCTTATAAAATATATTTTCTGCTCTGGCTAGTAGGGACAGAAACTATTTTTGTCACTGTTTGAATCCCAAGCATTGTTCCTCAGTGTTTTCAAGAAGTTCTTTTCCTGGCCTTGGAAAACAAATTTAGTCCTGGTAATTCCATCTTAGATTATAAATAGAAGTTTCACTACTGGTCTTTTCTACTTTAATCCTAAAATATTATTGAAATTTGGGAAGGAAAGACTAGAGGTAAGAAGTCAAACACCACTTAGATTCCAAAGAAGGGGAAGAGTTTAACAGATATGCATAAAAATCAGTCCAAATTGGAATACAGGGCTATATATATCTTTTGGAAAAGTTTTATGGACCAAGAAGAAACCATGTTCACTTGTGGTCTAAAACCTTGATTGGGCTGTATTAAATAACAATACCTGGAGACCTTCCCCATGCACCCCAGCACCCCCTGCCCTAATATATGGGGTTATTAGAGCTATACAACATTAAATTTTACTCGTTCTGGAGCCACTTTTTTGGAGCGACAAATTACAGCATGATGATAGCAATTTCCTTCTTGAATATTTGCTGTGTGCATGAATTTGGCTATATAAAACAGTTTACATGACTATGCAATAATTTATATAGTCCTTTACAAATGAGAACAGAAGTTCAAAGAAAATAATATAGCTGGACTGGAGCGATAGTACTATGGGTAGGGTGTTTGCCTTGCATGGGGGTGACCCAGGTTCACCAGCATCCCATATGATCCCCCGAGCACTGCCAGGAGTGATTCCTGAGTGTAGAGCCAGGAGTCAGCCCTGAGCATCACAGGGTGTGAATCAAAATACCAACTACTACTACTACTAATAATAATATAGCTGATGTTGCTCACTGTCACTGTCACTATCCTCCCGTTGTTCATCATTTTGCTTGAGTGGACCCAGTAACGTCTCCATTGTGACATTTGTGTTTGGCATATTGAATACATCACTGGTAGCTCAGCTATTAAAAATTGTAATTGGGTTTTGAAATCATGTCAATATGATTCTTAAACAAAAATGTTAATGTGTACTGGGGTGGGGATGAGGGTGGGGATGAGGGTGAGGGGAAACCCTCCATCCAGCTACTTGAGTTTCCCCTTGAAAAGATAAGGGATTGAAAATTTTCTTAGTTTCTTTTTGCACTTCCCACCCACATTCAGCAAAGCCTCCAGAAAAAGGATACTGCTGTCATCAACCAATATTGGCCTGGCTTAGATCAATCCTAGGGAAAAGATTAAGTCCTGGGGCACTTAATGAAGCACTCATCCATCATGAATTCATTTGGAAGTTCAGGGCCCTGTCTGGATTTTACCCTTTGAAATCTAAACTCAGATGTTAAAAAGGAATTTCAGGTTTGCCCAAAACCCAAGGGAGAGGTGGTCAAGATGTCATGTTCCAGTTTAACAAATTCTTTGAAGATAGAATCAAGAAAGATGACTGTTTATTATCTCTTTTTCTTCCTCACCCCCACCCTGTTCATAAATCTGGTTCTTTTCTAGGGGCCAGGGTGGGATTGGGGCCTCTAAGCAGTGTTTCAGAGATATGGGGGCCACTCCCTGTGATACTCGGCCTAGCTCTGTGAGTCTGGTGTTTCAGTACTCAGAACAGTAATATAGAGCTGCTTGATTTGATAGTAAGGGAGCCACCAGGCTGCTCTACCAGTGCTCATGGGAACATGTGACACTAACTAGATTCAGGATCTTCTAATGCCAAGCATTCAACCCATTGGGCTATCTGCCTCCCCCCTGAATTTTGGTTAACTTGCCTAAGAGACCTAAGGTTTTGTTACTAAAGCTAGAATTCAATTTGTTCCTATAACCATGATTTCTTTATGTATTATCTTAAATTCAGAAATAAAAAAGATAGAAGACATAAAGACCAGTCAACAACAACAAAAACAACAAATAACAAAAAAAGAGTGGTCTAGTCAGAGGCGATGGATCTATCAATGAATACAGATTTTATTTTTTTTTCCTGGTATAGAATTATGACGGAGTCTCCTGCCCCCGCACCTGGCTGTCCTCGCCGGGGCCCCTTGGAGAGGAGCGGGTTGAGTTTTCCTCCCTGCCCCGACCAGGGCTCTGGCAGCCAAAGACCTCCAGGACCAGCCACCACCATGCTGAGACCACTCTCCACACGCATAAAGGTACCGGCAGAGGGACAAAGGCATGCGGGTCCCAGGGCTGAGATGTTATTATCTCATTCCTACTTTGGACAAACTGGCAGGCTACCGAATGTAACCTGCACACACGGCAGAGTCTGGCAAACTCCCCGTGGCGTACCCAATATGCCAAACACCAGTAATAATGATGGATCTCATTCTCCTAACCCTGAAAGGGCCTTGAATGTGGCACTTTTTAAAAAAGTCTCAGGGCTAGGATGAAGGAGACATTACTGGGGCCTGCTCGAGGCAATGGACGAACAACAGGATGGTCGTGATCATGATCGTGATTTGAGTGAACTACTAGCGAGGAAAGAAGAGAGCACACAGCCTGGATGGGATCCCGCCCTTAAGCAGATCTCCTAGTAATCTGGAGTAATCTCTTTAGATAAGATTTTGTCCTTGAGTTAATCTCCTGGAGGAGTGGTTTTACCCCTCTTTGTTGATTTGTTAATGTTCAGCCCACCTTTGTGTCACCAGCCTATGTGATTGCTAAAAAAAACTAAGACTGTAAGGCTGGAGGGGAGAGTGAGAATCAGGGAGAGTGAGAATGAGGAGAGTGAGAATTGGGTCAGAGTCAGAGGCAGAAAAAGAGAGGTAGGGAGTCGTTGGAGCAGGCAGCAGGCAAGGGGGCTCCAGAAAGAGAAGCAGAAGGGGAATCAGAGGAGAATGGAGAGGATGTTGGAATAAACTGCAAACGATACAGACCAGCCTGGCCCTTGTTGCTTCCTTTGCCTGCCCCTTGCCAATAGCCATCCTGATCCAGTTCATACACAGCAGCTTGAGAACACTGAACACAGGCAGCAATAGAGAGTTGCCCAGAGAGCCTGCAAGAACACACATTATCCCCTACACGTGCATGCATATTTTTTACACTCCCCCACCTTACTTCTTCCATAACTGTACTATATCGCTTCCTGATCACGACTAAATCTACCTCTGGAATCCCATAGGACAAACACCAAATCTCAGGACCACAACACCAGCCAACCATCACTGGGAGCAGCCTTTATAAAACTCAGACAGACAAATAGATGAGAAATAGTCCAGCAGACAAAGAGATGGGTGAAATAGAAAAAGCATAAAACTGACCAGACCAAAAGGAATGATTGTTCTTTTTTTTTTTTGAGTTTCAGTCTTTTTTTTAAATTTTTATTAGTGAAACACCATGAGGTACAGTTTTAGACTTACAAATTTTTGTGCTTGGGTTTCAATTATACAATGATCGAGTATCCATCGCTCCACCAGTGCCCATTTTTCACCCCATGGATCCTAGAATCAATCCCACCCTGCCTCTGTGGCAAGGTATTACCTTTTGTTCTCTCTCTCTTTTTGGGTGCTGTGGTTTGCAAAAGAGGCATTGAGTGTCAATCATGCTTGATCTATAGTCTACTTTCAGCATGCTTCTCCCATCCTGGGAGGATCCTCCCAACACCCTTTATTTGGCGCTCCTTTCTCTATTTGAGCTCCATTTTCCCTTAGAGTGTGTGGCTGGCCTCTAAGCCATGGAGCAAAACTCCTTTTACTAATCCATCCACTCTTGGGTGTTAGTCTCCTATTTTGTTACTTTATGTTCCCCAGATGAATGCAATCTTTCTATGTCTATCCCTCTTTTTCTGACTCATTTGCTTAAAAAATATGGAACGCTTCATGAATTTGGGTGTCATCCTTGCACAAGGGCCATGCTAATCTTCTCTGTATCATTCCAATTTTAGTATATGTGCTGCCGAAGCGAGCACAGGAGTGTTCTATTTTTTTTAATAGTGTCATTGGTTATCCTTATAGGGACTGCATTGAATCTGTGTAATGCTTTGGAGACTCTTGCCATTTTGATAATGTCAATCCTCCCATTCCATGAGCAGGGGATGTGTCTCCATTTCCTAGTGTCCTCTCTTATTTCTTGAAGTAGTATTTTGTAATTTTCTTTGTATAGGTCCTTCACCTCTTTAGTTATCTGATTCCAAGGTACTTGACTAACTGAGGCACTATTGTGGACGGGATTTTTTTTTAAATGTCTCTTTCTTCTCTCTCATTATTTGTATATAGGAAAGCCATGGACTTTTGGGTGTTGATTTTTTAGCCTGCCACTTTACTATACAAACCTATTGTTTCCAGGAGCTTTTTAGTAGAGTCTTTAGGATTTTCTAAGTATAGTATCATGTCATCTGTAATGATGTCTTTTTTTCCCTATATATATGCCCTTGATATCTTATTCTTGCCTAACTGTTGTGGCAAGAACTTCCAGTACTATATTGAATAGGAGTGGCAAGAGTGGGCAACCTTGTCCCTGATCTTAGAGGGAAGGCTTTTAGTTTCTCCCTACTGAGAATAATGCTTTCTTTGGCTTGTGGTAGATGGTTTTGACTAAATTGAGGAAAGGTCCTTCAATTCCTATTTTGTTGAGTTTTTTTTTTTAATCATGAATGGGTGCTGAATCTTGTCAAACGCTTTCTCTGCATCTGTTGATATGATTATATGGTTTTGTCTTTTTCTTCTATTGATATGTTGTATTATGCTGATGGACTTACGAGTGATAAACCATCCTTGAATTCCCGGGATAAATCCTACTTGGTCATGATTTTGATGAGTCATTGGATTCTGTTTGCTGGGATTTTGTTGAGGATCTTTGCTTCTGTGTTCATCAGGGATATTGGTCTGTAATTCTCTTTCTTTGTGGTATCTCTTTCTGCTTTTGGTACCAAGGTGATATTTGCTTCATAGAAACTGGTTGGAAGTGTTTCTGATTCTTCAATTTCCCGGAAAAGATTGGAAAGGATTGGGAGTAAGTCCTCTTTAAAGACTTGAAAGAATTCACTAGTGAATCCATCTGGGCCAGGACCCTGTTTTGGGGGGAGTTTTTATTGCCGTTTCAATTTCCTCGATGATGATATGTCTGTTCAGGCACTCCAAGTTCTCTTGGTTCAGTCTTGGGAGGCTATCGGAATCCAGGAATTTATCCATTTCCTTAAGGTTTTCTTGTTTTGTGGCATAAAGATTCTCAAAATAATCTCTGATGATCCTTTAAATTTCTGTAGTTTATGTTGTGATGTCCCTTTTTTCATTTCTGTTTCTGTTTATTTAGGTTTTCTCCCTCTCTTTTTTGTGAATCTTGCTAGAGGTTTATTGATCTCATTTTCTCAAAGAACCAGCTCTTGGTTTCATTGATCATTCCAATTGGTTTTTGGGCTTCCATCTCATTAATTTCTGCTCTATTTTACTATTTCCTTTCTCCTACCTAGTTTGGGCTCCTTTTGTTGGTCATTTCCTAAGATCTTAAGCTGTGAGATTAGGTTACTTGTGTGGACTGGCTTTTCCTTCCTGAGGAATGCTTGTAGAGCTATAAACTTTCCTCTTAACACAGCTTTTGCCGTGTCCAAAGAGAAAGTCATTTTACCCCCATGATGAAAGTCTTTGTGAGAATCTACTTTTGCCAAATAAAGAATTTCTGTTTTTGTACATTCAGGGGGGCTTGAGTGATAGCACAGCAGGTAGGGCATTTGCCTTGCATGTGGCCGACCCAGGTTCGGTTCCTCTGCCCCTCTTGGAGAGCTCAGCACACTACTGAGAGTATCCCGCCCGCACGTTAGAGCTTGGTAAGATTCCCATGGCATATTTTATATGCCAAAAACAGTAACAATGGAACTTTTAAAAATTAAACTTCTGATAAACATCTCCGCATAGAAGTAAAGAGTTTGAGGTATAAATAAAATTTATTATAACCATTTAATAGGCAGAATTTCTGAAGTGGCTCCACAGAGTTGTATGGTATAGTCTCTGAAACTTGTTGACAATATGAATTATCACCTTTGTGATCATGTTATGTGTTACAACTTTGTTGACTCTGAGATAAAGCAATAACCCTGGGTTACCTGGGTGAGTCAAATGTAATCACAAGAACCCTCAAAAGAAGAAAGCTTTTGCTGGCTGATGTCAGAAGTAGTCAGACAGATAAGAAGTGTGAAAATTACTCAGTGTCCTTGCTTTCAAAACCCAGAAGACTAGAAAGAAAGTGAGTAGAGTCCAATGTCAGCAGCAGATCCCAGTTGACAGCCAGCCAGGAAATAAGGACTTCAGCTTTTACAACTGGAGGCAAATTAATTCTGCCAACAACCTGAATGGACTTGGAACATTATTCTGCTTTCATGTAAGAATCTCACCAAGGGAACACATTGATCTCAACCTCGCAATCCCTGTTGAATGTAATTAGACTTTTGAGCAAAAAACCCTAAAATAATGAATGTTATTTTAAATAGAAAAATTTATAATAATGTGTATTACACATCTATAAAAAAGCAATATCCTGAGACCAGGAACATAGTGTGAAGGTTAGTGTCTGACCCAAAGTCAAATATTAGCACCAAATCCCCTCCTAAGCAACACCAAATACAGTTCTGGAAGCCTCATACTGCTGCTGCATGGCCCTGAAGAGTCCCCATTACTGTATAATTTGAGTAGCATCCTTTGCCCCTTGCAGTAAACTGTCAAACTAGCCAGTGGAACATTGCTGGCATTAACCCCAAGACTCTGAATACCACTTTGGAGGCCCCCCAAATGCAATACACTGGGCTTTGTTTATTTGATGGCATTTTAATATTTGGCACCTCATAGCTGAAGTTCTTATAGGTTCAATATAAATAATTTGCTAATTAGATATAAGTCACTTCATCTAAGTTGATATGTTCAGATTTTATAACATGAAGTTTTCTAAAGGAACATAGAGTCTAGGATGAAGAAAATGTGACTATAGAGAATGACTTCGATGGGCTTTGATAATTTCTATCACTAAGATCTGTCGCTATTGACTTCTAAAGGATTATTAAAAAGAATCTGCAGTGCATGACCATCAAGTATCATTAGCAGGTGTAATAGTTATGTCCCATAACTATCTATATTCCATCATTCTCATGTAATCTACTAGAAAAATTATTTTTGCATCATTAATCTTTTGTTTAACCTCTTATTTAATCTGCACAACATTTGTAAGGGGAAAAATCTCTCATTACTGCAAGCTAAAATCCTGAGTAGTGCCATAGAGATTGAGCATTAAACAGAATAGTTAGAATTTCAGACCTTCTAATTTCAAATTTTTATATCTGGTACTCTAAAGTAGTGTCTCCTTATTCTATATTCTATATTACAGAACAGGATAAACATATACTTTTTTCTTGCAGTTTAACATAGGATCATGATTAGTTATAAGTACTCTACATTTGTAAGGTGCTCTTGATTACTCCCAAACAAATATTTTACTGGACAATGTTTAACAGGAAAAGAAGACTATTTAAGACTAGTGACTATAAAGCAGAGAGGCCAAACCCAATTCTATTTGTACACTTGAGAGTTTCAAGGGCTGGGGTGAGAAGATTTTCAGTCATCTGTAATTGTTTTATTGGTAAATGGATCGTTCTAAAGGGGGAAAATATAGCAGTAGGTTTATAATTAGGAGAAAGATTCTCTTAAAGATAGGCTCCTATAATATCACTACAATAAAGATAGAGGTAAAGGACTTTATCTTTCTGATGATTACATCTTAAAATGAATGGCTCTTAATCCTTGAGATAAATATTGCTCTATTGTAAAGCTGGCAAGAAACTTCCAAACATATTCAAATTTCCAAGGGAAAAGAAATACTTTTAGTTTTTTTAAATTAAATATTTTATTAGAAAGGAGGTAAAGCACTTTTAGACAATAAGAAACTTATCTTAAGCTTGTTCAAGCTGAATGATACATTAGTGCTGTCTGAACCATTGATACAACTTTTGATTCACTACATCTTTTCAGAATTCACCATATTTTGAAACATCCACTACATTTTTCAAAATATCAATTTTAAAAGAATGTATGCAAATGCAAGCATAAATAATAGTTTTGTAGGAACTCATTAAGAGTGACACATTTAAATAAATAAAATTTTGAGATATGAAGAAACCCTCATCTAATATAGAATTAGTTGACTTTTCTCCAAATTCTTTCTTTACATATTTTTCTTACCCACATAAAAATCCAGACAATAACATGGGAAATATGGCTCAGGTAGCTTGAGATATTGCTTTTTATGTGGGTTTGATCCGTAGTACCACACAGTACTTGAAACGTCTCAAGGAGTGATAGCTGAGAACTGAGCCTGGATAGATCCCGGTTATTTTGTGTGCATACCCAAAATTATGTTGACACAAAATTAGATAAAACTAAAATTTTGTCTTTTAGCATGTTCATTTCTAATGTAATGATATTTTTGTTTATTTGCTATTAATATAATATCTATTATATTTATTCCATTACTAGAGAACAGAAAAAGAAATTCTAGATTCACTCAACTTCATTCTCAATCTAAAGTTTTGTGCATTAGTTTCAGAGACTTCAAACTCTATCATTTTTTCAGATTTAATTTTTCTTTGAACATAAGGTGTTAAAACTCATAGAGCCATAATGAATCAATAGATGAAATATGATGTAATAAAATACAATACACAAAGCTTTATGTATAGAACATTTATCTCCAGAGAGACCAAGTAACAATTTGAACAATTGACTTCCCAGAGTACAAATTATTTAATTGTTTTCAATTATTTACTTCATAGTGGCCCACCATTTATTTTCATTTTGAGTCACCAGAAAAAAGGGAAACATACTTGGTCCCAATATTGCCTTTCTAAGCAATGCTAAACCATAAGCCCTTTTAAAAAGATGAAGTTCTTTATAATATGGAATCATAATAAGTCCATGGTATTAAAGATGGAATAATATGATTTTTCAATTGAATACCAAGAGCCTCCATATATTGAAAATTTATAACAATAATTACCAAAATTTCTAAGAGGATGGCTTTTAATAATCATTATTGTAATCTTGAACAATATATATCCTTTTATATTCTTTTTATCCTGCTTATATACTTTCATTTCCATACCAATCAAATATTTTGGTCACCTCCAGGAAAGTAATGTCCACTATTTCACAGGAGTATACCTTTTAAATCTGAGTATACCTTTAATTTCAACTCTTTCTTCAAAAATTTCTTTCTTAATAATCACCTCTCTGTCATATTTACAAGCTCCATTTTCAAGAGCTATAAAAATGCAGAGCAATGATTAATTTGAAATAAATATGTGCTGTTAGACATATTTATGTTTATAAACATAAAGTTTATATCTCAGAGTTTCAAATAAAAATCATGTAAATTAACAAAGTAAACAAATTCAAATCCCACATTGAACTTTTATCTTTTTACTACATCAATTATTTCCACGGTGCAATGACATTTAGTCTCACAGTGTTGACCCGGATTTACTCAGGTGTTTGGAGAGACTTACAGTGCTGTTTGGATATTTGTGTGTCATATCTCAAGCACCAAAGATTTTGTATTAGAATTATGATATAAGATTAAAGATGTCAAAACACTATAAAGGGAATGTCATTGTTCAATCCAGTTTAGGTTAGACATTTTCAGAATCCCAATAGTAACAATCTTGTCACTTTTTAGCCACCAACAGTCAACTTTTGATTTAGGCAGAGAAAATTAGTCATCTAAAATTCATGCAGTTAGAGTTCCCAGAAAGAGATAAACAGAATATCCTAATGCAAAAAACCATTATTCATTTTTGTATGCAAGATTGTTTATTCTAATATAGTTGCTGCTATTGAAATAAATTCATTTGGCTTCACATAATAAAGACATTTGTATACACTGGAATGTCTAAGGAGGTGACTTAGACATTCTAAACGAGTCTAAACTAGGTGACCTCTATCTTTTTTATTTTCACCCCATATTTGTGTTTGCTAAGTCAGTCTTACTTTTCAATAAAATAACTTCTAAAATTTTCTTAAATATAGAATTTGTGTAAGTCAAGTTGATCTTACTAAGTTGAACTTTATGCAAAACATCATCCAGAGATTCTTTCCTTTTTTTACTTACTTTGTTCTGGGAAAACCTCCCAAAAGCAATGATCAGTGGGTTCAGGGACCAATCCTGCCTGTTATTCTTCACTAACTGGGCTGGTGGTTCAGTAATAAGGACCAAGAATGACATACTGCTCAGGCTTTCTGGTGCCTATGGTGTGAGGGACTGTCAAGAGTACCCATGAATTCCCAGGAGACCGTGCTGCTCCCAAAATTCCAGAGTAATTCAGTGGGCAGTTCAGCTGGAGGCACAGCAACAGCTGTTGGGTGTGAATTCAGCTACCAGGGCTTTGTTAGGGTGAGAACTTGGCCTGACCCACTCAGAGATTGCCATGTAGGTCTCGGTCAGGACTGAGTATCTGAGAAATTTTTGCAGCTAGTTGATCTTTTTCAAGATTTATTTACAATTCTTCAGAACACAATCAGTAGATGAGTTTACATGGCAACAGCTATGAGATGTGGTGTGACTTTTAGAGTTTCCAGTAGCATGGGGAGGTGTGAGGAGGTTGCCTGGCTCTGTGAAGGCCTAGAGTTGTCAGCCAAAAACTCCAGTGTAGCTAAATTATTCTCAAGTTAGCATCTCTGTGGAGTTCATTTGTGAGGTGGTAGACAGCCTAAAACTGAGAGTTTTTTTTTTTTAATTCAAGGTAAGTTGAGTTTATATATCTCTAAGTGTATATGTTTTAAGCGGTAAAATATTACAATAAGAACTTCACCACCAAAATGCTAGTATTCCTATAAGCTGGTCCATTGGATGTTTTTGGAAAGCAATTATACTCAACCTATACCACCTTTTTG
>JAOXYA010095671.1:0-10982 GCA_028565675.1 Sorex palustris
TTCCTTCCTTCCTTCCTTCCTTCCTTCCTTCCTTCCTTCCTTCCTCCTTCCTTCCTTCCTTCCTTCCTTCCTTCCTTTCTTCCTTCTTTCCTTCCTCCCTCCCTCTCTTCCTCTCTCCTTTCCTCCCTCCCTTCCTCCGTTTCTCCCTTCGTCCTTCCTTCCTTCCTTCCTTCCTTCCTTCCTTCCTTCCTTCCTTCCTTCCTTCCTTCCTTCCCCTCCCCACCCTTCTTTCTTCCTTCTTTCCCTCTTCTTCCTATTCTCTCTTCCTTTTTTCCCTTTTTTTGAGAACAATTCACAAACCTGACACCAGGTTCCTAAATTCCTCAGTGTGTATCTCCCAAAACACAATTCTAGTATCCTGCCCAATAGAGGGGTGCGGGCGTGGGAAAGAAAACAAATTCCTATTCTCCTCAAATAACATCCAAAGTTTAATTTTAAACCATGTTTGGGAGCTTGGTGTTTCAAGGCAGCAAGAGAAACTCGCCTTTGGATTCAACCCTCCAAGTCTCTGACCGTTAGGCCGCATAGCCTTGGAGCAGGAATGGGCAGTAAGGATTACTGCCTGATCAGATCCCCAAGAGATTCTGAGACAGCTTGAGGGACGTGGCCAGGCCCTGGAGCCCACTCAGACCAAGACAAGGACCGTTTCTGCCCCTGCCCCTGGGCTGCAGCCTTGGGGACAGTTGGGAGGCAGCTTTGTGTGTTTGCAACTTTCCACCCAATGCCCCACACCTGCTTGGAGTGTGTCCTTGTGTGCTTCAAAGAGAATCAGACTCCTCAGTGACATCCGGCGTGACCCAGGGTCCTGTGTGGCTCAGAAGAGCTGGTAGCCCTTGCAGAGAATTGGCAGCCAGTGACAGATGTCTCCTATTTCCTATTTTTGTCTTTTTTGTCCTTCCACCTTCCCCTGGACTCCCCTTTTCTCCTGCCCTGTTGTGGGGATTGTGGTGTTTTGCTCAGCCCCCTACCTGGAGGGGCACCAACCCACATAGACTGTTCACCGAGAGAAAAAGTCTCGGAGTTCCCTTTTCTTGAATGCATGCCTCTCTTTGGGAACCGAAACCCACTTTACTGGGGCTTGGGTGGCATTTGTTCCACAATAACTTGTGCACTTTTTAAGTGTCTAGCACATGTTCTAAGTGTCTAGTCTGATGAGCTCTGAGGAAGGGTTCAAGTTAGCCTCAGGCCCTCGGACTTTGCATTGGACCTGCAAAATAAACGATGCTTCCCGAGGGTGCCTGAGGGAAGGCTCTGGAATCCTCTTCAGAGTTGAGAAGCCTGAACGTGCTTTCAGCCTTGGCACCACCCCTTCCTCCCCAGGCTGGGAAGCAAGATCTAGTGCTCGGAGCTGTTTGGAAATGTCGCCTTCACAGTGTTTGGCTTTGGTTCTGCGACCGAGCCCAGGCTGTGTGTGGCCACCTGGGTAGCATCCTGTGGACTTGATTCTAATCCACTTCTGCTGGACTTTGCATGGCTGGTCTCTTCTCGGAGGCTTCGCTCCAAAGCCACCATCTCTGCACAGCTGTTCCTCACCGTCTGGGGGTGCCGCATGCTCTCCCATGCCTCAGGCCCTCCGGGTGGTCAACCAACGCTCATTCCTTCCTTCGGTGTTCCCGTTTGAGGTTTACTCTGCAACCCACTGGTGCATAGTCAATTGCCTCCTTCCACGGTCGTTGGCAGCAGCGCAGACGCAGGCGACCTCTTCTACGCTGGGCCAGTGCAGCTTCTCACACGCGGAGGAGGAAACCCTCTTCGAGTCCATTCCCTCACTCCTACATCCCTCTATATTTAGTCCATGGTGTGTCCTTTATGGTGTCCCTGGCACTGCTGAGAGCTGGGACGGGAGAGTGAATAGGACAAGTGGCCAGTGCTGGCCACAGGGAGCAGGTGATGGAAGGGCCCACAATAGTGTGGGTCCTCAGCCCCTTGGCTTCCCAGCAGGAGGACTGTGCTAGGGCAGAGCCAGTTCCACATTGCACTGAGGGGAAAGGGAGTTTCTTCCATACAGAACCGCAAAGCACTTGGATTCTTTGGAGAAGTAGGACTGGAGCTGTATGGGATAGAGGTGGCTCTCTTCGATCAGGGGGTCAGTCTGGAAGTCCCATTCTGCGGACCTCATGTCCAGGTTGGAAGAGAAATTCACTGAGTCCCGAGAGGCTCTGCTTTGAGGGCCTACTCAGCTCTTCAACTGATGGGATGAAGCCCACCTAAGAATTGCAGCCAATGCAACTGGATCGTGTCTGCTGGTGGACGTTTCATCACATCCCGGGCACAGTTGGGCAGAAGAACATTTGACCAGGTGGCAACCCCAGTCACGTGGAGGATCTTGCTACTCAGTGCGACCTGGTGATTAGCTGCTGGGAACTGAGTCTCTCAGCTGGGAGTGCCAGAAGCATCACTGGGTCAGGCTCACTGAAATGGGATCGCTGTTTGATTTGATTTCTTTCTTTTTGGTTCCGGGGCCACACAGGACTTACTCCTGGCTCTAGTGTTCTGGGAGCACTTCGGGTGGAGCTCAGGAACCGCATGTGGTGCCGGGGATTGAACCCAGGTCAGTTGCGTGCCAGGCAGGCACCTTCCCTGCTATACTATCTCTCTGGCCCCAAGATTGTGTCTTGACCAGCCCCAGAGGGAACGTGAAACTGCAGGAAAGTTTGAAGAAGCCACAGATTAGACCTGGGTATTAGCTTAACTTGGAGTTGGTTGTGTCCACCATTTAATTCAGGAAAACATCTTTGGACACTTCCCTATTTTTTTTTTTTAGTGTGCGTTTCAGTATATGCACGTATGTTTTAACGTGAAATCTGCACCCATGGCCAACACTGCAAAGCACACATTTTAATGACTTACGATTCTGATGATTTCATGTGATCAAACACTGATGCCTCCAAAGGTCATGTATGTTGTGGGTGCGGTTCCCTGTGAATAAAGAGATCTGTATTTTGAATCCTGAGAGTTTTGATTCTTTTTTGGCTGATTTTGTTTGGGTTGGCTCTGCCCCTCCCTGTGAGAGAAGACAGGCGAACCTGTAGGTTGTTTCTTGGTGCTTGCCTGTGGCTTTTTAGGCTGCTCTGATGCCACTTCTGTCAGTGCTGTGCTGGGATTCGAACGCGGGTCCTGGCTGCAGCCGTGAGCAAGATGGGAGGGGTATTTTTTAAGCTATGCATCAGCATAGTGAAGGCAAGTTTAGTGAGCACAAAATCACCCTCATTTCTGCACTTTCAGGTCACACACGTCGAGGGCAATGCCACCGAAGTCACCCTCCTTTGTCTGGGGACCCAGTTATCATCCAGTCTTATGACACCCAGAGCACCAGCCTCAAGACACATTGTATTATTTATTAATGAACTCCATAGCTGGCTGTCCTTTGGGCTTCCTCCTTGCTCCATGCTCAGGGATCACTCCTAGTGGGGCCCAGGGAACTTTGTGTGAGGCAAGGAATTGAACTTGGGTCAGCCACCAATGAGGCAAGTGCTGTACCTGCTGTCCCAGCACACCAATCCCTCAATACACATTTTAAAATCAATTTTCCAGTTTAAAAACATCTTGGTTTGTCGCTGTTGTTCGATAGACTGCAGGTGCATGGACACCGATATGCGTGTCTGTGTATGGTCCACTCTGCTTGTCACCATTTCCATCCGTAATCATACACTTGACCCCTTCCCCCATCCTCTCCCTTCTGGGGTCCGGTTCTTTGCTCCTGTAGTCTAAGAGTTGCCTTAGTTATTTAGTGATGGTTATCACAAAGAAAAGAAATAAGTAATGGCAAGGATGCAGAGCAAAAGGAAACCTTGGACTCTGGGTGGGCATAGTAATTGGGGAAGCCACCATCAAGAACTGTATGGTGATTCCCCCAAATTTGATGCTCAAATACTAGATGGCCTGGATTTTCTGCTAAGGGAATTTGTCAAAAGAATAAGAAAACACGATTCCAGAAAGCTAAACACACCCCCAGGTCCTTCTGGTGCTCCCCACCATTTATCACTTTGATAGACTTCAGACCACACACTGGAACTCTCCAACCCTCCCTCCTCCCCCATCAACCTCAAGGGGTCCTGGTGCAGGATATTGAAGAAACCTCCTCTCTGTGTTCTGGGATGGGCTGCCTTGGAGGAAGTGAACTTTGTGTGTGTGTGTGTGTGTGGGGGGGGGGGTCACACCCAGTGATGCTCAGGGGTTACTCTTGGCTCTGCACTCAGGAATTACTCCTGGTTGTGCTCGGGGGCCCTATGGGATGCTGGGGATTGAACCCAGGTTGGCTGCATGCAAGGCAAATGTCCCACCCGCTGTGCTATTGCTCTGGCCCCTGAACTTTGACTATCCTGGAGTCTGGGCTTCAGGAACCATCCAGGGCCCTGTGGGGATGGGTGGTGTTGGCGAGTTTCCCAGCGCCATCCCGGTTACTCAGGGATGTCTGAATAGTTCAGGATTTGGGGAGGACTCCTCAAACCTCTGGGGGAAGCTATGCCTCGTTGAGCATGTTGTAAAGTTCCCAGTCAGTTTTGGGGGTGTGTGCTCGGAGAGACCCCGAGTCTCAGCATGCAGAACCAGGCCTGCTTGGGGGTTAGGTGGCAAAGGAGGTGCCTCTGCCTCCAGCAGGCCTTCCGCAACCCCTTGGGGCTTCGGGTCATCACTTGCCTTCCCGAGAGGCAGAGCCCTGCTCAGAGACACTGCTTCTGAGCTCCATCTCTGCGGAACCAGCTGGGTTAATGTGAGTACTTCCTCCCCGCTATCAAAGGGTCTGCTCGCTGCTGGCTTCCTTGGGATGTTCCTCTGCTAGTCACGACCTGAGAGTCCATTTGCCTTCTTAGTCCTTGAACAGCTCAACCTTTGGCTCACAGCTTTTGCTCTGGCCCAGAATGATTTTTTTAGTAGCATTTTATTTGGGGGGGGGTGCTGTTTTTTGGGCCACATCTGGTGGTGCTTAGGACTTACTCCTGACTCAGTGCTCTGGCAGTGCTCAGGGGACTGTGCAGTGCTGGAGAATCAAACCAGGGTCAGCTGCTTTTAAGGCAGGTGCCTTACCTTTATACTATCTCTCTGGCCTCTTTTTAGCGTCTTTGTGTGTGTGTGTGTGTGTGTGTGTGTGTGTGTGTGTGTGTCCACCTAGTGGTGCTCAGGGGTTACTCCTGTTAATGCTCAGGAGGCCACATGGGATGCCGGGGAATCAAACCCAGGTTGGCCGCGTGCAAGGCAAACACCGATCCACTATACTATCACTCCAGCCATTCTGTTAAGCATCTTTTTGTGACAGCTGCTCTTTGCCACTCAGGGTTCAACTCATGTTCCAACTGCAGAGGAAGGTTTTCCTGATGGACCCCTAGTTATCCTGCCCTTCCCTTAGAATTAAAAAGAGTATGCAAGGCTGGAGAGACAGTACAGAGAGTGGTTGCCTTGCCTGTCACCAATCTGGGATTGATTCTCCAGCATCCCGTATGGTCTCCTGAGTCCTGCCAGGAGTGATCCCTGAGCACAGAGCCAGGAGCAAGCCCTGAACACTGCTAGGGGTGGCCCCAAAAGCCAAAGAAAGAAAAAAAATCAAGTCAGTATTTTTGGCATATTCACAAAGTCAAATTACTGTCCCACTTTTTCGAGAACACTTTGATTATCCTATAGAGAACATCTCACCCCTTAGCAGTCACTTCCCATCACCCCCAAAAGCACTCCTAGCCCCCGAGTACTATTGACCCTGATTCTGTCAGCAACTCTCAACAGTTCCTTCCATGGAACCATCCACCTGTGCCTTCTTTTCCTTCGCATGATGTTTTCGATTTTTATCCATGCCATGACATCTAGGACACTGACTTGATTTCTTCTCTTTGCCTGAATCACCTTCCACCCCAAAGAACTGTTTTTATTGTGTACCCATTACCAAGCAAGCTATTGAGGAACACTGCTCCTGAGCACATTCGTCTTTTGTAGGTGCAGCCCTGATGGATTCATGGGCCATGGCTCGTTTAAAAAAAAATGGTCTCCTCTGAATTATGAGCTGTTGGAAGGCAGGGCCCACTTGCTTTGTCCTTGGATAGAATCTGGCATGTAGTAGGCAATGGATATTTGGTTTTTTTTTGGGGGGGTTGGTTGGCTTTTATTTTTGTGCCATATATAGCTCAGGGCTTACTCCTGGCTCTGTGCTCAGGGAATCACTGCTTGTGGTACGCTGGGGACCATGGGGGATTCCGGGGATTGAACCCAGGCTGGATGCATGCAAGGCAAATGCCCTCCTCACTGTGCTGTCTCTTGGGCCTCAGTAATGCGTTGAGTGAATGAATGAATGAGTTATTGTTACATCCTCTCTCTCAACAGTCTCAGTCTTTGTCTCTATCTCAGCTGGGGTTCACGTGTGCTTCTTGGGTGCTTCTCCCCACTGGGGTTCTTGTCCCAGGACCCCTTAATTTCAGTCCCTCTCTCAAACCTCTCTTAGACTCTCTCACTGCCCTTCATAGAGTCTCCACATCATTGAGTAGCAGCCTTGGATGGACGAGGGTGGGCTGTGTGCTGTGAAAGATAGATTGTGGGGGGCCACATCCCAGGAGCTGGCAAATGGCTGGATTCCTAAGTCAAGATGGGTCTGAAAATCCATATTTAGACAAATTGCCCGTGTTTGAGCTTCGTGGACATGACTGTCATCATCTCCTGGGCTACATTTCAGAAGACAGGGTGAGGGGTGATGCTGGGTGTTTAGGTACAACGTGTGGGCTCCTCACTGACAGCCCACCTTCCTTCTGTCTCCCCTGGTGTGATGTCTGAGGGTGCAGGTTGGCTCAGAGCATCTGGCGAGAGCACGAAACCTGGCTGCCTGGCTTGTGACTGCATTTCCTGGAGAAGCTCCCCCTGGTCCAAGAGGAGGCCCGGCAGAGATAGTGCATCACGTATGACTTCCAGAGGCAGGACCTGGGGAGCATCTAGGATCTCTTCACTGGGGAAGCAGATGTGCAGGGTGCTAGGTGTTGACTGCCAGGGTGCTGATTCTGGGTAGCTGCCTGTGGAGATGTTTACCCCTGCAGGTGAGTGAAGTAGGCCTGGCTAGAGTGGAATATTATACAGCGGTGGCAAGTGATGTTAATGATTCCCATTCAACAGATGGCAGTTGAGTCTATAATTACCATGTGTCCTCTGAGGTGTCTTTTCTCCACAAAGATTTATTGGTATTCTGACTCCTGGTCCCTCGACCTTCTTTGGAACCAGGCTTTCTGTGGATATAGTGAGTTAAGAGCAGGTCAGACCAAATTGAGGTGGGGAGGCCATAATCCACTACAACTGGTGGCCTTCTAAGAAGAGAAGTCAGAGTCAGGGACAGGCTGGGGACTCACCAAGCAGCGCATATCAGGAACATTCAGCCATGAGCTCAGCAGATGCAAGGCAGGAGATCCTGGAGCTTTCAGAGTCTTTTCCTTCTTGGCAGCAAACTTCCACCTCTGGGTCTGTGGGATAATCAATTGCTACTGTCTCTGGTCACCTCGTTCATTAGGGCAACCACTTTTCTGTTTAAGAGACAAATAATAGTGAGAAGAATATGGGCCATGGGCTGAATGTCAGGGTGATTCAGCAGTTGGATAAATAGAAAGGATCTGAAGCAGACGGACACCTGCCCCCCTCCACTCTTCCCCTTGGTGCTAAGAGGGGCATCAGCACGAGCTAGATGGATTCCTGCACCCTCCCCTCATACCCCAAACTAATCCCTTTGGGTTAGCTACAGGAAACTCAATCTCCAGTGGGCAGATGCAGAGGACAAAGAGGCTCAAATCCTCATGCTTCAGCTTACTGTGTACCCGTGAGCTGGTGAATTCACCTCTCAGAAGCTTTGTTTGTTCATCTACGAAGAAGGCAAAAAGACTATGCAGATGGGATCTCTAGGTTGCTTAGTCGAATGAAGGCAAGCATCATGGTTAGCACTGTGCTGGCTAAGTGTAAGTACTTCATCATGTCAGTGTTAGACTCAGTTTTATGAAATGTTGGACACAGGCTATATTTGCATCCTCTTGTCCTCTGGATGACTTGCTGCGGTGGGTAATATTGCTGTTCCACAGCAGTTGTGAGAATCTTGTGACCTGCTAGGCACAGAGTCTTTACACTGGTGTTCTTCAACCACAGTTCTATAGCCCAGTGCGAGTTGGCTAATGCAGAAAGGTCAGGGACAACTGGTCTACCCTCTTGATTATCACTGCCAGTTTTGGGCCGGTATGCTGCACAGGTGCTGATCTGCAGGTGTCAGAAGCCTGAAAAACACTGTTAGACATGACCTAAGTGCTGTGATTTTACTCCTCACTCACTTCTTTCTCTGTATTCCCTTCCAGGCCCTCAGCTAGCCTGGCAGCTCCATGGAGGAAGCGACCTTGTCTCATGTCCACCAGCTCAGAGCACAGATAGGGATGAATGGTTGCATTTGGAATGAACAGATTTATATCCTTTATTCTTCCAGGGCCCTTGCAGATGTCATGAGGCCACAAGGTCACTGCAACACAGAGCATATGGAGAGGGATCTCAACATTGTGGTCCACGTCCAGCACTATGAGAACACGGACACCAGAGCCCCCATAAATAACCTCCGTAAGTACACTGGCACAATCCGTTCCTAGTCCTGCAGGATGAATCCAGGCGACATTTACACTTGCGGCGTTCATGGGGTGCGCTCGCTCCAGTGCATGCTGAAATTCTTGTGGCTGGTTAGAGTTTCTTCCGATTCCTCCTGGAGGAGGCTGGGGTTAGTCTGGATGGATTTCACTTGCCTGTTTCTCTGTTAACAAGTCATTCACTTGGTTAGTTTCTCACAGTTGGGTTTTCTGTGAATGAACAGGCCATTGGTCCATTCATTTTACCTTATTGACTGATGGTTCATCGGTCAGATCAGCAAAGTGGGGTATTCAAAGAACCAATGGCTGGCTTAATGATTTAGTTTAGGGAGTTCATCTGTGAGCTGGAGTGATAGCACAGCGGTAGGGCTTTTGCCTTGTGTGCAGCCAGCCCGGCTGAGCTGGGTTTGATTCCTCTACCCCTCTCGGAGAGCCAGGCAAGCTACCGAGAGTATCTTGCTTGCACGGCAAAGCCTGGCAAGCTACCTGTGACCCTGTGACGTATTCAATATGCCAAACGCAGTAACTATAAGTCTCATGTTTGAGATGTTACTGGGTCCTCTTGAGCAAATGAACAACGAAGGACAGTGACAGTGACAGTGACTTACATGCAGATGAAAACGAAAATTTCAAACAATCTAAAATGTCTCCTGGAGTTGGTAAATTCATTAAGGTTGCAGGATATAATATAAACCTACATAAATCTATTATAATTCTAAGTGCTAGCAAAAAGCATGCAGCACTGCACTGTAGCACTGTCCTCCCGTTGTTTAATGATTTGCTCGAGCGGGCACCAGTAACATCTCCGTAATAAGATTTGTTATTGTTTTTGGTATATTGAATACATCACAAGTAGCTTGCCAGGCTTTGCTGGACAGGCGAGATACTCTCGGTAGCTTGCTGGCCTCTGGAAAAGGGACAGGGGAATCAAACCTAGGTCAGCTGCATGCAAGGCAAATGCCCTACCCTCTGTGCTATAGTTCCATTAAAATGAAAACATTATGGCTTACTATATTACAAAGGTGAAGTCAGTGTTAATCTGACAAAATATATACTATACTATTATAGTGAAATCAAAATGCTATAAAAAATAAATTAAAAAGTGGAAAAACTACTTAAGAAAACCCTCCCATAATTTGGTGACATAGCCATATACTCAAACTATGGTGTCAATAACAATGAAAGAAGGATTTCTAAACCATAATAACTTAACAATGTGCCTGTCAAAGAGGCAGGTGTGGATGCAGGGGCAGCTGGGAGGGAACCTGGAGACACTCGTGGAAAGAAGTTGATACTGGCGGTAGGACTGGTGCTGGAACTCAGTATACCTAAACTCAAATATAAATAACTTTGGAAATTCAGTGAGCAAAGGTAGCTTTTCAACAAAATGTGAGCAACTTAAAACCTAATGTGGGGGGTATGGTGCCACCAGCAGGTCAATCTGTACCTGTGAGGCGAGTGCATCAGCAGTCTGATGGCACCTTCAGACTTTCAGATACCCCCAAATTGCTGCTGTGCCTTTGGTCAGATGCCAAAAACTTGGGGAAAGCTTACCAAGAAAGTAAACAGCCAAAAGTTAGGTATGTGGGAGACACACCCACAAACCACCTCCGGCTCAGCTATATAATTGGAGGAATGGCCTCTCTGGTTCTTAATTGAACTGCTTAACGGCCATTATCCCAGAGACTCAGAAACGAATCTCGGAACCCAAAGGCTTTTTGCAGAAATGCGTCCTATTCCTGCAGTAAGTTACTGGGGCTGGGCCACTCCAGGTGGGAATAGGTTTTGTGCCTTGGCCTGTTCCCCTTGGCGGCCCGGTAAGCACCATCCGCCAGAGGCCACAGAACAGTCAGGTTTGGGCCTGCAGTGACGAGACACGCGGGGACTCACCTGATGGGGGTGGAACTGGCCCTTTCCTCCCCATCCCATCGAGACCTCAAGCCGACACCTACAAACGGCCTCTCTGGCTCCTGATCAAGCTGCTTAATGGCCATGATCCCAGAGACTCAGAAACAAATCTTGAAAATCACCGGCTTTTGGCAGAAATGCATCTGGACCACATACAGGTGGCCACCGCCTTAGAGCTTATTGGAAAGCCAGGTATGAGCTGGTGGTGACGAGGCAAACACAGTCTCATGGGAAGAGGGGCAGTACCGGCTCATCCTTCATGCCCTACCGAGGTCATGAGTTGCGCCCCACAAGCAGCTCTCTGACAAGGCCATGGCTCCAGAGGCAAAAGGTCTTAATCCAGAGCTGGCAGCTTGTGGCAGAAAAGTGAATGGACCATTTGTTAAACTACAGCACAGGGCCTCCCCAGGAGGGAAAGGGTGTTGCTCCCTTCCACCTCCCCCCCCACCGCCTTCCACCCCCCCGCCCCCGGTAGCAAGGTGGCCGCCACCTCAGAGCTTA
>JAOXYA010095681.1:0-10982 GCA_028565675.1 Sorex palustris
TGACTGCCAGGTCAGTCTAGGAATGCAGGACAGGTGTTAACGGGGGAGGGATACAGGGAACATTGGTGGTGGAGAGTGGGCACTGGTGAAGGGATGGGTACTCGATCATTGTATGACTGAAACGTAAGCACAAAAGTTTATAAGTCTGTAACTGTACCTCATGGTGATTCATTAAAAAAAGAAAAGAGAGCTAGAAGAATATATTTTAAAAAAGATATATTTCTAAGTCACCAGATCAAAAAAGAAAAGAAAATGAGTAGTAAAAGCTGCTTTATATAGCAGGTACATTTCTTTAACAAAGACACCTATCATGCGAGAGACACAGCAATCAGTCCTGGACAGCACCACAACACCGGAGATCCCTCTGGGCCCCATACTGAGCCAATTTCACTGGGGCACCCCAGAGGGAGCAGGTGCAGTCTCCCCACCTACTCCAGATGGAATCCCGGCATCTAAGAACTCCCACAAGCAAGGCCCAGGTATGTGGGTCCAGGACTAAATCTCCAGGTCACATGGCATGGTGGTAGAGGTACTGGGCTGTCCCTCCCCGGCTCCCCGCCCGCTCAGCAGCCTGGTTGTCATGCCCACAATCTGCCTCCAGGTGCCATCTTGGCGAATCAACAGCCCTGGTCCAGAGACTCCCAGTTGAATCCCAAAATTAATTAGTTCCCTACAGAGATGTCTCTGGGACCCAACAATCTACAATCTAGCATCCCAGAAGCACCCCAGAGACTCTCATGATATTCAAATGAGCAGTGGAAAATAAATGATCTAGCGTCTGCTCCTAGCAGGCAAGGCTTGAACAGTGGTGGGAAAATTCGGGCAAAACATAATGCCCCAAAGTAGAGAGAATTGGAGAAATTGTCTGCCACAGAGGTAGGATAGGGACTGGGATGGGGCGGGAGTGGGGGAAGATATGGGGACATTGGTGGTCGAAAACATGCACTGATGGAGGGATGGGTGTTCAATCCTTGTATGGCTGAATCTCAAACATGAAAGCTTTGTAACTCTATCTCTTTGTAATTCAATAAAATTACAAAAAAAAAAAATAAGACACCCTATCTTGCTTGGCCACATTCCTGGGATTCAGATGTCCAAGGAAAGACAAAGATATACCAGCTGGGTTCAGACGCACCCAGAAAGACACAAGAACCAACCACATCAGGGCCCCTGGGGGAGGGGGTGCCGAGGACTGGAGGTCTACCTGGGTGCCACAGAGCTGGAGGAACAAAGTGATGTTTTCAAACAGGCAAGAAAAAAACAAAATTCTATTCCACCCATTCACTCTAAAGCCCCGTCACACAGCTTCACCCATCCATGTTGGAGTTTTAGGAATCATTCTTTCTTCTGAGACAAAAACCAGACCTGAAAGATAAGCTCCCATGCCCGTCAACAGACAACAGCCTGCCCAGAAAACTCATCTTCCCACTAGCTTTGAGCTTCAAGACGTGTGAACGCCTCCTCGGAGCAAAATAAAACCCTAAATGTTTGCAAGCTTATACCCTTTGAGTGGGTCAGCCAGAGTTTATTCCCCTAAAGTATTACCACATTATAATGAAACAAGTTTTAAAAAAACAACCAAAGGACATCACCCTCTCAAATGCTCCCAGCAAGTGCCTTCTGCTCCGACCTTTAAGAACTGAGAATATCCAAAACGGTCACCCAGACGGTACAGAAAGATGACCCCCCCCCCCCGGTTCTCTTCCTCCTTCCCCTCAGGACTGCTCACGACTTGCTTTGCACCCCATGGCAAGGGGAGTAAGCTCTTAGATGATGAATATATTAAAAAAAAAATCCAAGCAGAGGAACTCTTGATAGCATCCAAATGCTGGGGAAACAGGAAATGGGCCTGCAAGTGGCAGGTTTTCATCACAGGAGTTCTGTTCTCATCTCTCATTGGATGAGCCACACCGGTGGGCGTGGTCACAACCGCCAACCACGTGGTACAGGCTGCGGTCCAGCATCAATCAATCCTCAAGGACCAGACCAAAAATTCCTCCAAGGAAGAGAACAGAGAGATAACACAACTGGCCTTGCATGTGGCCGACACGGTTCCATCCCCAGTATCTCACGCTAGGAGTAATTCTTGGGTGCTGAGCCAGGAGTAATTCCAGAGTATGGCCGGGTGTGGCCTCCCCAAAAATATAAGATCCAAGGGACCCTGAAGTACTTGTCACCTGGAAGTCACCAGAAGTCAGGAGTAACCACACACACACACACACACACACACACACACACACACACACACACAGAACAAAACAAGGTTATCTGGATGCAATTTTAAAGCAAAACCCAGGCGAAACTTGTGAAGAACTTTCTGCTATGTAATTTTCATCACGCTAAAGAGGAAGTGTGTTGGAAGTACATCTTTAGAGTTTCAAACATAAGAAAACAGATACTAGGGGTGGAGAGACAGTACAGTGAGTAAGGAGCTTGCCTTGCACACTGCTAAATTTGGGTTCCCAGGTTGGATCCCTGGCATCCCATGTGGTCCCTGAGCCCTGAGCGCAGACCCAGGTGTAACTCCTGAGCATTGCTGGGTGTGACCCTGAAAACAAAACAGAAAACAAGTTTCTATAAATCAGTAAACAGTACCTTTGGAAAGCAATGTGGGAAGTTATAAACATTTCAAATGTGCTTGCAGTGGGCTCTGGAAGTGTTCTCTGGACATTTTCGCATACCTGTGCAGGTGAGGACCAGGGCTGAGTGATCCACGGTTATTTTCAGTGGGGGGAGATGGAG
Source organism: Sorex palustris (assembly GCA_028565675.1). Taxonomy (NCBI): domain Eukaryota; kingdom Metazoa; phylum Chordata; class Mammalia; order Eulipotyphla; family Soricidae; genus Sorex; species Sorex palustris. The sequence goes on from JAOXYA010095681.1 coordinate 2,743, forward strand.
GAGGGAAGAAGGTTTCTGAGAGCCGATTAGAGGGTGAGGGAAGTTAAATTATGGGATATTCATATAATCACCAGGATGGGGATGCAATGAGGTCAATCCAGACATGCTAATTTAGGTGGAAAAATAAATCATGTTGCTGAGAATGTCTGACTTCTTTATATGTTTAAAACAAACAAGCAAACAGAAAAAAAAAGTAAAAATAAACATCAAAAGGGAGGGAGTGAAGGAGGAAGAGGGAGGAGAGGCTCCTTCTAATGTCTGTTGACAAAAGCATTAAGAGTCTAAAATAATATAAACTTTATCAGTGACTACCTCAGTGGAATTCTTGCTGTTTGGCCTTAAAGGGGAAGGAGCAGTTTTAGCACAGCGGGTAGGGTGTCTACCTTGCACACAGCCGATACGGCCGACCCGAGTTTGATTCCTCCGCCCCCTGGGAGAGCCTGGCAAGCTACCAAGAGTATCTCTCCCGCATGGCAAAGCCTAGCAAGCTACCCATGAAGTATTTGATATGCCAAACACAGTAACAAGTCTCACAACGTTACTGGGCCCACTCGAGCAAATCGATGAACAATGGGAGGACAGTGACATTTGTTTAAATCCCCCTTTGTTTTATTTATTTTTATTTTATTTATTTGCTTTTCGGGTCACACCTGGCGATGCACAGGGGTTACTCCTGGCTTTGCACTCAGGAATTACTCCTGGCAGTGCTCAAGGGACCATATGGGTTGCTGGCAACCGAACCCGGGTTAGCCACATGCAAGGCAAATGCCCTACCCGCTGTTCTATCGCTCCAGACCCTCATTTTTTATTTTTGAGAATGCAAACTGAGCACGAGAGATGGCTAGGTCCATGGCAGAAGCACCTGCCTTGCAAATCTAAGATCACACGTTTGAGCCCTGGTGCAGCTAGTGATGCTAAGAGACACCCAGGCACTCCCGGTGCATGAGGCATTTCTTGTCCTGCAGGGGCCCCATGACTCCTGAGTTCAGCATCTGCGTACTCCCTGATGAGTGTCCAAGAGCACCCCCTGGCAAGCACCACTGCCCGGTGTGAGTGCCACTGTCTGTCCTCAGGGCGACGTTAAGCGGGAAGGAAGAGGACTGCGCTCCAGGGAGCCCCGGAACCTGCAGGCTCTGAGGACTTAAGCACGCCAAGCACCCTCACTGCCAGGATCACGCCTCTTTCCAGGGCATCTGAGCGAAGGCGGCAATGCATCAAAGCATCCTCCAGGACCTTTGACTTCTCTGTTCATCTGATTTCCAATTAACCCCTTCTCACCTCCAGCACAGCAACGGCCACTGATCAGAAGCTCCAAATTGGGGGTGGTGGTGGGGGAGAAATCTGTCTGTCCAAGGCACTGAGTGTGGGTGTGCTTTGTGCTTTGCGGGGTGGGCTTTGATCCCTGGCACCCCCCCCTCCAACCGGTTCCCTGATCATCACTGGGAGCAGCTCCTGGGAGCACTGAGCTGGGAATAGCCCCCAGCAGCACTGGGTGTAACTCCCACACTAAAACAAAAACCAAACAAAAAAGTAAAATGGCGGGATGGAGCTATAGTACAGAAGGTAGGGTGCTTGCCTTGCACCCAGCTTACCAGGGTTTAATCTCTGGCATCCCATATGATCCCCTGAGCACTACTTCCAGGAGTAATTCCTTTTTTTTTGGGGGGGGGGAGTCACACCCGGCGATGCACAGGGGTTACTCCTGACTTTGCACTCAGGAATTACTCCTGGTGGTGCTTGGGGACCATATGGAATGCTGGGAATTGAACCCGGCTCAGCCGCATGCAAAGCAAAGCTCTGCCCACTGTGCTATCTCTCCAGACCCCCAGCTCCAGGAGTAATTCTTGAGTGCAGAGCCAGGAGTAACCCTTGAGCACTGCTAGGTGTGACCACCCCCCAAAAATTAAAAAGGCTTTGCAAGGTGTGACTATGGACTGAACCTTGAGGATAGAGTGCAAGAGGCCACAAGTGGGTGCTCTCTAGTGCACCCCAACCAAGGGTAGCCAAGTGTGCAAGCAAGTGTGTGCACACGCCCCTCCCCCACCACTGTAACAACAGCAAAAGGAAAGGGGGAAATGGGAGGGACAGGAATAATGACGTCTAAGGAATTGTGTGGCATGCCAGGAATTACATCATCTACAGTATGATTCCAAACATACACAGGAACATACCGCAAAGCACAAACTATTCACCAAGAGATCATCAGGGAAGAGTCCTGGATATCCGTCGACCTTAACTTCCTACTTTCTCTGTCTATTCTTCGTCAAATTAACAGCTGTGAAGTGTCTCTCACAGTGTGGGTGGGGAGTGTGCAGTCTGTGTTTTCATTTGTTTACGGAGCAGACAGCTGAGAACATTTTGCCGCACAGGAACACAGTGGGATTCTACGCTTCTATCAGATGTACAGATTTTCATGGGAAAGTGGAATCGTTTGAGGACGGGAACGGACAGGGAAATCGCACTTCAGGAGCTATTGTTTTATGCACACGAAGCCACATTCCCTCCAATTCCATGGGGATCGAAGGACCAGAGCCAGGGCAAGAGGAAATCCAAGGCCAAATGGAGTATTGGAGCATCCTCTTCGTTCCAGGTGGAAACTCGGCAGCTCTAGGCCGGCATACGGAAGGCCTGGGAAAAAGACTTGGATGCCACGTTCCTTTGGTCCTGTGGACTGGGACACAGTGTTATCGGGGGGAGTGGGCAAAGGGGACTTCCCTAAGCAGTACTTAGGAAACTGTACTTCTCAGGAACTCAAATCTTGGTCCTTTAGGTCATCTTCCACCATCCTCTAACCACCTTTCTTCTGTAAAATGGGATGAGAATTCATTTGATCCATCTCAAAGAAACTTTGAAACACATGATATAATGTGTCTGCATGATATACACACACTCCTGCCTCAATGACGGACATCAGTTTCCGGGTCGCCGAGAGACAGTGCAAGCATTAAGGTGCTTTGCCTTGCATAGTTAAGCCTGATTCGATCCCCACATATGGTTGCCCGAGCAATGCCAGGAGTGACCTGAACACAGAGCCGGGGTAATGTCTGAGTACTGCCGGGCATAACCCCACTCCCCACGGCCAAACCAGAAAGCAAGCAGCTCAGACACTGCTTTCATGACAGCTGTCTTGCCCTGGCTCGCAGCGGTCACCTGCAGGGAAGACCTAGCCCCGTGTCTCAGAGTTCTCCTCCTGCTGACCAGAAAGAACACCGCCTCGGTTTGTGCATGCTCTACTGAGAAGTGCTCTAAAGCAGAAGTAAAAGCAAACAGAATATATAATATACAGATAAATATATATATATACATATTAATATTCCATGAATTTATTTCTTTTGGTTTGGGGGGCAGTATCAGGGCTCACTTCTGGCTCTGTACTCAGGGAGCACTCCTGGCAATGATGGGAGGACCACACACACACACACACACACAAACACACACACCACGAGGCCAAATCGGAGTCAGCCACATGCAAGACAAGTGCCTTAACCCCTGTCTGGACAACCTCTCAGGTCCTTCATAGAATTATGAATTTAAAGCATCTTTCTTGGGCTGGACAGGCACTTGCCTTGCATGTCGCTGATCTAGGTTCACCCCCCAGCTTGCATATGTTGTCTGAGCACTGCTAGGAGTGGTCCCCGAGAGCAGAGCCGGGAGCAAGCGGTGAGCATCCCTCGGCAAGGCCGAAAAATCACAACAGAAGCCAACACAATGAAGACAACCCGGCCCCCAAGGGAACCTGGGAGAAGCCAAGCTGGTTGGGCTTTTCAGAGAGGGAGAATATGAACCATGATCAAATTTCAGGGCGGCTGTGAAAGCCTCGGACCACGCGGGCTCAGAGACCACATGACCCCGAGAAAGGCATGCCCGCAGGTCCCAGCTGCCTCTGTGACCTCTCAGCACAAGGGTCCTTATCTCCCACTGCCTGTAAGCCCCACTTGCCTTTCTGCAAGAGGTGAGGGTCACTGCCAGCTCCTAAAATACTCTCGCCCCAAGACTTCCGAGCTGGAAACAAAAGACCTGCTTGTTTTTCACTTCATGCTTCTTGCCATTCAGCAAAACAAAACCCCCACACACAGAGATTCCCCCTTCGAGGACGGCCATCCCATATTAGAAGTCTGTGCTCCGCGCTCAGTGTGACCGACCTCAATGTCCCTGAATGGTGTAATAATGAAATGAAACTTGATTCCTAACTTATACCTTCCACAGACCTTTTGCGGCCTATACAAAGAAATAGTACAGCCCCGCTGAACAAAAAAATGGTGTGCATTCACTTTTTTTCTTCTTTTTGGGTCACACCCAGCGATGCTCAAAGGTTCCTCCTGGCTCTGCACTCAGGAGTTACTCCTGGCGGTGTTCAGGGGGGTTATATAGGATGCCCAGGATCAAACTCAGCTCGGCCACTGCAAGGCAAACACCTCACCCACTGTACTATTGCTCTAGCCCCCTGATTGGTTTAATTTGGGGGGCCACACCCAGCAATGCTCAGGGCTGACTCCTGGCTCTGCACTCAGGGGACCATATGGGATGCTGGGAGTCAAACCCTAGGTTGATGCATGCAGAAGAAGTGCCCTACCCACCTGGCAAGCTCTCCAGCCCCTTGGGACTAAGGCGAACTTGGCTGATTAGGAATGTCATTTGCAAGTGAGGGTCCAGCTCTTGAGGCTCTGCATCTTCCAAAGAGCCACCCCAGCAGGTCCATCAGTGAAGTGGATACTGTCTGCGACCGTCTCGAGGAACACCTCCAGATGGAAGCAAGAGGCTTCAAGTACCAGATTCCTTTCAGGGCCCTCTACGGAGAAATCACTGCAGCACTTTCTAGAACACACACCCCTTCGCCCCTGCCCCAGGAACTCTTTGGGGGCTGTCTTCAATGAACAACCCCCCTCCTCCGGCTGCAAACAGCTATGTAATAAATGCGGTCTGGCTTAACCCGTCGGTGGTCAAGTAGCTCCCGGTTTTAAAATGTGACCGTTGTTATAGCCGGTATGAACACTCCTGGGTTCTCTGGGAAAGAATGCGAAGGAAAACAAAGAACTCTAATTCTGATGAGGGGAGAGCAAACCACAGGCAAAGGGAATTTCTAATATCTCTGCTTGAGATGAGAATGAAGAGCATCACGCCCTCCCTCCACAAGCCCAGCGATTCATGGCAATTCACAGTGCAAATGCAAAGCCGTCAGGCCAGCAGCCCCCGAGACCTGTACTGTTCCACAGACAGGATGATTGAGAAGCATAAATGGTACCCCAGACTCTAATGCTGATGCCCCACAGTACACCCACCTCTCCGGGGAGAGGTGGCCTGCACACTCCGGATTCAGAACCATTCACCAACTGCATGAAAGTAACAAAACAAAACAAAAACCGCTCTTGGGGACAAGCTTGAACAATTGGATTCTTATTTTCCAACTTGTCTGAAACCAAAACTCATTCCCCGGCCTATCACATTGGTGCAATGCCCATACCTTCTACCCTAGGTCTCCGCCAGTGACCTGTGGCTGAACTAGGGTATCCCTTTGCAGGGGGTGGACTCAGCAACCCACCCATGCAGTGGCTTGGTGCACTAAGGGGGGACAATCAGCCCTAGGCCCACTTTACTTATTCTCTGCTTATGTTGCAAAGCAAGGCTCAACTCTTTGTTTATTTATTACATTAACATGTTTATTTATTACATTAACACTGTAACTTGTATTTCTCACCACCTGGCATCTTGGGGGCCAGAGAGACAGTACAAGGGATGGGGCCGGAGTGATAGCACAACAGGTAGGGCGTTTGCCTTGCAAGCGGCCAACCCGGGTTCAATCCCCGCCATCCCACATGGTCCCCCAAACACCACCAGGAGCAATTCCTGAGTGCAGAGCTAGGAGTAACTCCTGAGCATGCTGGGTGTGACCCAAAAAAGCAAAACAAAAAACAAAAAATAACCCCCCCCAAAAAACCACTATGATAAAAACAACAGTAAGGGACTTGGCTTGCACGTGTCTGACCAAGGTTCTATTCCTAGTGCCCCAGAGGGTGTCCTGAGCCCCATCAGGAGTGCTCCCTGAGCACAGAGCCAAGAGAAAGCCGTAAGCACTGCAGGTATGCCCGCTCCCCACTTCCTGTTTGTAGCACTCCTCTCTGCAACTAAAGCCTACGATGAAATTTTGGGACCCCCTGCTGTTGGGACCATCGGCCAAGGTGTCAAGGTGTCGCCGAATGTGAGCTCCCAGTGTGGTCTGCGCGTGTCTCGGTTAGTTCCCCGACAGTGGCCACGGGGTGGTGTCGAGACAGCGGTCTCTGTTAGTTCTCCCACCCAGCTGCAGCGTCTCAGGAGACAGATGGAGGCCCGAGTACACGAGGGGCCCGGCACGGCTGCCTCAGGCTTGGCTGCAGCAACTGTGCCCCCTTCTGAGCTGTTGCACACACACTTCGTTGCCCTCCTGACACCAGAGTCCACGGCTCCCCCAAGACGGGTGTAGAACAACCTGGCTGCAAGAACAGCCCTGACCCTGGAGCATCTGAAATGTCCTGTGGGGACCCCCAGAAATAGTAGAAAGCGCCTGTCTTATTAATTAATTTTAGTTTTTTTTTTTTTTTTGCCATACCTGACAATGCTCAGAGCTTATTCCTGGCTCTGCACTCAGGAATCACTCCTGCCAGTGCTCAGGGGACCACCTGGGGTGCCAGAGAATCAAAAACAAGTCAGCTACGTGCAAGGCAAGTGTCCTACCTGCTGTGTTATCACTCCAGCCCCCAAAGCGCTCCAGCCCCAGAAGATAAATGCAAACCTATGGCATCCATCACAACAGCAAAGGAAGAAAAGAAGGGGAAAAGGGTCTCTTCAAGCACCACCAGGAGGTGGCCGGGGGTCACATGTGGTGCTAGAGATGAAACCCGGGTCAGCCACATGCAAGGCAAGCACCCTACTCGCTGTACTATCTCCCTCGCCCTCCAAAGTGAGATGTGTTAAGCCACCCCCAGAGATAGCTAGAAATGCCCCCCTTCTGTGATTAAAAACAAAACCTGAGTTTTCTCTTATTTAGTGACCTTATTAAACATTTAGATTGGATCATGGACTTGGAGATATCATTTGGACAGTATCTGTTTAAGGATGGCAGATGGCTGATCACATCATTCAAAGGACAGACTGAATCGGTTTCTCTGATGTGCTTGCTGAGTTTCTGTCCCCCACTGGGATGTGCAGGACTGGCTGTACAACAGGGACAAACCATGTCATTCCAGTGCAACAATGCTTCCTGGCAAGTCCAGTCAGAAGAGAACAAGGATCTGGCCTAAGAGGGCGGCTGCACGGCTGGCGACCTCCCCAGCTGGGGGAGAGGCCGGCATGCACAGTTGGCAGAGCCAGAAACACAAACTCCCGACAAAGGGACACTTCACAGCCAGACCTGTGGGGAGGAAGGATGGGCTCAAGCAATCGCTTCTGGGCCGCCCAAGCCTTGAGCGAACGCCCGACCCTACAAAACAGAGAGTGTGTGGGGTTCGGGGCTACAGGCATGAGGCTTTGAATTGGATTCCCGGAGACAATTCCTGAGCATTGTCTTGGACGCGAGTCGAGAACTGTGACCTCAGTGACCAAAGGTGCTGTGACCTCAGCCAGGTGTGCACGGAACCCACCCACAACTGAGCGGGTGTGTGATCCTGCATGGCCCCTGTCACCAAGACTCCTCCTCCTCCGAAGGGGTGTAAGGAAAAGGGAGAGGGAAATGTGCTGAGCGGGAGACAATGCAGGTCGAGTGGGAGCACCTCTGGGAGGATGCTTGCTTTGCACTCGGCCCTGGACCCTTGAAGCTGCAGGAGATCGAGTCCTGGGCAGAGCCACGTGTGAGGAGAGCACCCTACCCACAGACAGGGCTCTCTCTTTAGTCCCCAAAGTTCAACCTCGGCATCCCCTGGTGTGAGGGCACCGCCAGGAAGGATTCCGAGTGCAGGGCCAGGAGTCACACCTGAGCATCACCGGTGTGGCCCAAGAACTGACTAGTGAAATAAAAGGGAGACCCCATCCCCATCTAATCACATCAGAGCCAGCCGGAAGTCAGTGTGGACCCCCAACCCAAACCCAGCAAAACCAAATCACGAAGCGCAGACACAGCTCCTGGGACGGAAGAAGGATATGACAGTCGGAGAGGCTGATGTCTCCGGAAGGGAAGCCTCGGCCTGGCCGGGAAGGAGCTGAGACGGGGTGAGCACCACAGTCCTCACCCTCCCTCCTGCCCCCCTAGTTCCAACCCCCCTCCCGCCCCC
>JAOXYA010095691.1:0-10982 GCA_028565675.1 Sorex palustris
CTCACAATGGAGACGTTACTGGGCCCGCTCAAGCTAATTGATGAACAACAGGAGGACAGTGCACCTGACCGACGTTCGGTTCCCGGCACCCCGTGTTCCCTGAGCTCTGCAGGGGTGACCTGCAGGCCCCCCGCACCTCCCTCTGGCCATGGCCTCGCATCCTCGGATCTTGTCCTTGAACTGCTAACCCAGTTGGCTGAGAATTCCTGTGGCACTCTCATCGCCTCCCTAGGCATGCTTGAGAGCCGCCCAGTTCAAAATCTACTTCGAAATATCATCCGGAAAAGGAGCTATAACAGAAAAATATATCCCAGCTCTTATGCATGTTTCTGGGAGTCTGATTTAATGTTTTTAATATTTGCATGATAGTTATTCTTCAGGCATTCCCACTCCGATTGCTTTGGCCTTACATGCATTGGCAAGAATCAAAGGCTGTATTAATGTAATGGCAGGATGCTCCTCTTCAGTTTGTAAATGACTGATGTTGGGTTCATTGGATAGACGGGAGATCACCCTTTGGCTGCAAAAGGGTAATTCAGTGAGTTAGCGCCTTTTGACTGCAGATGGTCAGCCTTCTCCACAAGCAAACATCTTTAAACTTTCTTAATTGAATAGGAATATTGTATGTAAATACCACATTTGTGAAATGATTAATGTTAATTGCCGACAACAAAAACCCGAAACAAGTGCCTGATTGTCAGTCTTGAGGGGCCTTGAAACGCCTCAAGCTAGTCCTTTAGGAACAAGCTAGTCCCTTAGCAGACAAGAGAACTGATGTCATCTGTATCTTTACACAGCAGCATCTAATTCTGCTGTTTTGTGCCCATCTTTGTAGGTAGAATTAGACCCTCGTTTTATAACCAAGAACATGGATTTTTAGTTCTTACCCAAATTACCTTAATTCAGCAAATATTTATTCACAGAGGAAATAGCTTAATGCTAGAAATTTATTTTCTAATGCTCTCATAGTACTATTTACAATAATTGTTCATGTTAAAAAATTGGTACATTTATTTTTCCAAGCACATGGTTTGCCAAAGGGATAGTATATACTTTCATGTATAGAAACCTAATCAAGATGCTATCAATGGCACTAAATTTCCCCCACCCCCTGAAATAACCACTAAATGAAAATTGCTCTCTACTGTTTTAAAGAAGAAAGTGCTAAAAACTATTAGCTAAAAGAGCTTTCTGCCTGACTGCATTAATTTCCTATTCATTTCATTAAAGGGAAAATTTTGATAGGGCTTATAAATTACAGCACGTTCCTAGCAGACTAATAGCTTGAGGAAAAACATGTAATGGTTCTCCTTAATCAAAATAAGAGCAAGTTGTTGTTTATCCAGCTGAGAAACCTTGGATCAAGGGTACTCATTTCATTATTTCTATGTCAAGTCAAAAACAGCCCATAGAAACATGACCAGTGAAAGAAGTATAGAATGTTTGGAGAAAAAAATTATGAATGTAGTATGCAAGGCAAAATGCATTGGGAACTCATCTACTCAACTTAAATACGTTTAGAGCTTATTTAGAATTTACTATGAGCCTGAGATTGTCCTCAATCAGTCCAGCTACCATGGTGAGCAAACTCTAATGGTCTCCTTCCTCATGGAATTGCCTGGTTGGAGAACTAAGTAGGTAGAACAGAGCTCACAGGAATTCTAAACTCACTGGAACCTGGACAGCCTCTCATTAATATTCGTTGTGGCATGACAAGGTGCTGAGAATGGAAGCTTATCCTCTAGGAAAAAGTATGACAGTGCTTTTGTGCAGGGTATGCAAGGATTGGCTCCTTCAAAAGTACAGAACCTCTAAAGCTCACGCTATTATCGAAGATCTCCATGTCAATTGGCTTTTCACATGTTCTTTGCAATCCTTCAGTGTCTAATGGGTGAGACAAGAAAGTTATATTAAGAGCAGGGAGACTGCAGGGCCTCTTCGTGCTAGGCCTCTTGTGGTCTGCTATCTAGCTCCATCTATGACTTAGGGTGTATCCGATTTCCTTTCTGAAACAAAGAAGGGTAGGTCTAGACTTTGTTTTATTTTGGCCACAACCTGGGGTGCTCTGGGTTTACCCCCTGCATTCCACTCAAGAAACTCTCCCGGCCTGTCTCAGGGGACTGTATAGGACGCCTGGAGATTGACCTCAGGATGGATGCATCAAGGCAAGCTCCCTTCCCTGCTGTCCTGTCGCCTTTGCAACCAAGTCTTGTTGACTGCAGTGAAGAGTTGTCCTTTGAGTCTTGTTTACTCCCTCCATGATGCATTTACTTTGAATGTGTATTAGGGCTCAGCTGTATGTAGTCACATCCCTCTCAGGGATGGAGGTCATAAGTTGGAGTGATAATGTGTCTGCAGCAGGTGCATGTCCCTTCCTGCAATTGACGGTCTGTCCCTCCTTCATCTCCCCCAACTCCCTCCTCTGGCCAGATCCAAGCTGGTGGTTCACTGAATGGGTTCATGTAGGCATTGTGTCCACCCACTTCTGCTAACTGGAGCAGAGAACGTGAGAACTTCCAAAGGATCTGGGGGGTCCTCAGATAGAACGAGGCCCCAAGAGTCAACTGGAGCAGACACTGTGAAGTGGAGAGCAACCTCCTCAGTGCCCCTCTGTTGCCCCCTGACCTGTCCCCTAGCCTGTGTCTGGGTCACTTTGGGACATCCTAAGGAGTCGTACGACCCTCAGTTGAGAAATGATGGTCTAAGTCTGTCGGTCCTTCCTGCCTTTCTGATGCCTGTCCAGAACATTCTGGCTGCTCCCACCTTCAGCCCTGAGAATCCCTGGAATTGTTTATCAAGGTAAAGCTAACATTACAAATGGGATCCAACCTAGATTAAAGACATGAAAAAAGTCCCGTACTTGAAAATAGTTTCCTCACGGGAGTGTGTTTCTCTGCATCCTTAGTTAAGGTTGCCTGTCCTCCGTTCTGCACTGTGAAAATGTGTCCTATTGTCATAAAACTTTACCACTAGAGAATGCCATAAACTTGCTTTTTTTCCATCTCTAAAAATGAAGAAATATGTTTTCATTTGAATAGGACAGCAGTTTAAAGTAGTTCTGCATCCTGCGCGCCGAAGTTCTCCTGAAGTTCTTATGAAGTGTCATTTCAAGTACACCAGCTTCAAAAGGAATATTTTTAAAATATCTGAACTGTTATATGAAATAATAATGCACAGTGAAATCGTAGTTTCTAGTCTGAAAATATTTGAAAGGAGCAGAATAATACAGGAGAACGAATACCTTACTCCCCCTAGCTCCACACTGCAAGCATGTGGAGATTGCTTTCAAGTTTGGGCTATAATCATTGAAAAAAATCCTAAAACTAAATGATAAATATTTGTACAAATGTTTCAGTTTTTATAACGTTATTGCAAATAGTATCTCATTAAATTTTTTTTTAGGAAAGATAGACTTTTATTCCTATGTAATGCCTTTTAAGTGGTCATGAAAAATGTTTACTTTTAAGTATGGTACTATTTTCACTCTCTGCTTATGGTTTCCTTGCTTTTTATTTTTCCAGAATAATTGCTATCTTGCTGATTTGAGACTAAATAATAGAAAACTTAGAGATCATTATAAGTAGTTGGTAGAGTTAGAAAGGGACCTAGCCATAATCCAAAATGAAAGATTTTTAAAAACTATGGTAACCAAGTTCTACAGCTTTAGTAAATAATGGGCAATGGCTGCTATTTTAATCTCTACTGAATTTCAGCTTCTGACAAGTGCTTTTAAATAAATAGTTTTGAGGTTCTGAAAGGAATATATTATAATCCCACTTTACATATAAGAAAATAAGGTAGTGAACTGGTAGAGCATTACCTAAATAGAAACTCAGGCCTTGAAATTTTGTGCCCTTAACCTTATGTCATGATTAGGATGTATTTGTTTACTGACTGTAATAATAGGTTGCAATTTAAAGCTTAAGGTAAAATTGTGTTGCATTATTTAAAATGATAATGCAGTAGAAAGCCAGAATGTTGTCTATAAAAATGCATAGATTTTAAAAGACTGAGGAAAACATAGAAGATGAGAATAGCTTTGTGTTACAATTTTCTGTGCTGTACTTTCCAAACCATTATAATCATGTTGCTCAGGCATCCTTAATTAAGAGAATCAATTGGTTGAGTGATAAGTGAATAGAAAATATTAATTATTATTTTTGTCACGAAATGTCTACTGTACCACAATTATTGCATTATACATTAAGTTTATTTGCTCCCCTAGGAAGCCATTAGTGATTTACTTTTGCATACAGCCTCTGGATTGCAGACGCCAGTCCGCAGACCGGCTCATAATCTTCACTGAGTAAGACCCAGGTGAATTATCGTTGAGCAGGAAGGGGGTTTTGTTGTTTTGTTTTGTGTTCAGACCTCATCTAGCAGTACTCAGGGCTTACTCCTACCTTAGTGCCCAGGGATCATGGCTGGTGGGGTTTGGGAACCATCTGGGGTGTCAGAAATTGAACAGCAGCTGGTTGCATGTCAGGCAGTTTTCTTACCCACTTTACTATTTCCCTGGTCCCCAGGAAGGGTATTTTTAAAAAGTTCATTATAAATACACAGTACGTGAAGTAAGCGTAGAATTAATATAAACTCATGATTTCATATGTGGGCTTTTCTTTTTAAAGAAGTGGAAATATTTATTGTCATACTCGTTCTTAAAGATGTTGCCATTTATCTCTGAATATGTAGTCAGTTAATCAAATTTGGGTTCTTCTTGATACAAAGAGTGTTTCAATGTTAAACTCAGAATGGATTAAAGGCTATTCTTTAGTTAGTAGCATACTGCAAAAATATTTTAGCTTAAAGCATACAAATAGATGATGGGGGAGATGGTACAAGGGGGTAAGATTGACCCTGGTTGGGTTCCCAGAACCACATATAGACCCCCAAACCCCTCAGGATGGTTGTTGAGTATTGAGGCAGGAATAAACCCTGGGCTGTAACCACCCACAAAGCAACAAACAAACTGGAACAATGGATCCAGGGTCGGTTTATTTTCTGCTTCAAAACAACATTAACCTCTTTATGATTTCTTTTATAGTTTTCAGATACCCAACACACCACAATATTAGGGTAGGGTAAAATTGAAGTATAGTCAATACTCTTCATTCTTCCAAGATACAAATCAACCTCTTCCAGGCCGGTAGTAGTCACTTTATTGAAAGGAGAAAATAAATCCTTTAGACATAGTTGGCTAAATCTTAATTTCTGAGCTTTGTACATATCCCCTTCAAAATGCACATCAATAGTAGTTGGGCCAGGGCAGTGATGCAGCAGAGTGAAATGTTTGCCTTGCATGTGGATGACCTGGATTCAAGCTCTGGCATCCCATATGGTCGTGAGCCTGCCAGGAGTGTCCCTGAGCACAGAGTCTTGAGTAAGTCCTGAGCACTGCCAGGTGTGACCCAATCACCCTCACCTCCCAAAAAATGTAAGTAGTATACCTCTCTCCTAAGAGTAGGTACCACTCTTCTAAATTGATGAGCAAGGATTTATGCAAGATAATTTATCCATCAAATGACTAATACTGTTTGGGCCAGAATAGCATAATTTTCAGGTCCTTGGGTTTTCAGATTTCCTGTTGAAGTTTATCATGGGAAAGAAATGCTGTAAATGACATTGGATCCCTCCCGTGTATAATAAAAATGGGATAATACATGTGAAACCCCTTGAAAAGTCTGATTTACTATAGGAATGAGAAGTTTTTCTATTAATATTAATATTATGTCCCTGAATGCTTTATAGTATCCCTCTGTCTGTAGAGAACATTTCCTGGAATCAGGGTAAATATCATGCATTTAAAATTTGGTAAATTTTTTAGATTAATTACTTTTATTAACTCTTTTTGTTAATGTCTTTGCTGTGGTGAAAAAAAGAAATTTCTCTAAAGTAATAATTAAAATTGAGGATGATAAAGGGGCTGAAAGTGATTGCACAGCTGTTAGGGTGTTTTCTGACATGCGGCTGACCCGGTTTCAGTTCCTGGCAACCCATCCAGTACCTTGAGTCCCACAGGGGTGATTGGTGCCTGGTCACAGAGCCAGGAGTGAGCTCTAAGGCTGCTGCCTGTGGCCCCAAGCCCTCTTGCCCCGAATTGCGGGTGATTGAGGTTGAGGGCTGAAGGGTGTAGCTGAATGGTAGAGCACTTGTGGTGCATGTGTGAGGCCTTGGGTTTTATCCATGACAGCACAAACATTAACAAAAAGCAAACATTAACAAACTTACAAAAGTAAGTTTGTACTTCAGGGTAGTAAATCCTAGATTTGTCATTCAATAGTTGCTTGAACTTGTTTAGCCATTTAATCAGCAGGAGTCTTAATTAACTCTTAAAGTAGAAATATGCATTATAGCCCATGTTCTAATTCTAAGTTCTTCTATTGTTGTGAAGATTCAGAGAGAATATTTATGAAGCTGGCATGATCTTTCTGACTATATGTCTATATACATTTTAATATATCAGACATTTTAAAAAAGTAAATATGTGAGCCTCCATATAGCTTGTTTGGAGGTTCTGTCAATGTCGAACCAAACCATGTTTAATTTTTTTCTTGAAATCAACATTCTCTTCCATTCTAGTGTGACAGATAAGGTTTTGTCTATTCCTCCACAGCCTGACAGGCTGTGTAGACCAGCAGAACCTGACCTCAATTCTGGCTACAATTTGTCTGTCTTAAAGCTGCCAGACTTACAGATGATGAAAGGAGTATTCTCTTGTTAAGAATATTCCCTAGAGAAAGAACAGGATTGTATTCTCTTTAGTTAGTTTTAGATCATGAATGATTGTGTTGAAAGAGGAAAATAGAGAGAAATTATTTACCCTCTAAAATAAAGAAAATTAAAATGAATTTGTGACTTTGGAGGGAAATAGAGAAACAGTTTTCGGCTAAGTAACTTACTGACTTCCATTTGGAACAATTAGAAATGATTGTAGGATGTGTTAGAATATGTATGGGACATTTCCATTCATTTGGAGAAGCAATATACATTTATCCAATTCCTTAATACTCTTTATTTGAAATAAACCAGTCATTTCAGCCAATTTTAAAGAAAGGTAGTAGTTGATTTGGAATACTAACATTAATAAATACCTTTACTACAATAGGTAATGCCTTTCAAAGATTTTATCACAACACTTCTGTAATTGAGAATGCATAAACACTGCCACTTTCAGTTGTTTTCATTTTAGTTATCATTTAGTTTAATAAAGGCCTGGAGAGGGAGCCCAGTGGGTAGGTAATTTCTTTTGCTTACAGATGACCTGAGTTCGATCCCCTAAGCCTGCTCTGATCCCTGCTAGGAGTGGTTCCTGAGCACAGAGCCAGGAGTGATCCCTGTAAACCAATGGATGTGACCCACCCCCAAACAAAAGATTTAGTTCAATAATCAATTTATTGTTACCTCTTAGGAATATAAGGCTCATATCACCAAATTTGCTCTTATCAAAATTTCATATCTCCAAATTCGCACCTTCAATTTCACGTGAGAAAACCTTTTAATCATCTATGTCTCTCCAAGATAAATATGTTATATTTTTGTATATTTATCTTTGAGAGATAAATATATGTTTATTTAATATATTGATATCAAATATATAAATATTTGTATATTCATCTCCCAGAGACATTCCACACACAATTTTTTGTAAACATTGAATTTTATCAGCTGCATTTATTGGGATTGTGGGGTGAACTTCGATACTATATGAAATGGATCTTTAATGCTCTAAGAAAAGAAGAGGCATCTTTGGTCTAATATTGGTAGTAATTATCTTCAAATTTGTTAGATATTTGAGTTGATCATATGTTGCCATTAATATTCTTGCTGGGTATAGAGACATCCAACTCCCCTGCACTGTCATTACTTTTTAGTTTCTTATAAAAAATGAGAATGAATTTTATCTTTATTGGGGGCAGGCTTGGCGCCCTGTCGGGGGTCCAGGGCAGCCTCCCGGCTTTGTGCTCGAGGTAACTGCTGGCCGTGCACAGGGCTGTGATGGTGCGAGTCCCTTTCCTAAATCCTACCTCTTCCAAAATGGTTTTTAACTATCTTTTCATCTGTACTTGTGCCAGGCATGGTTCAGTTCTTTGACGGTGGGGTCAGTGGGAGCTGGGTCAGCACTGGCCCTCGGCAGTGTCACTTCCTCTGCCCCCCAACTTCCTGTTCCCCCACGCGGGTCTTCACAGCCCCACACAATGCTGCTTCAGGGATTTCAACTGTGTTCAGTTTCTTCTTATTTTCACTTACTGAATGAATTTTTTTCTTGCCCATTCAAATCTGGGGGATACTTTCTAAAATTCTGAACTGAGTGGAGAGGACGCACTCCTGTCTTTAGAGTCTCCTTGTTCTGTTTGACCATCATGGAGTTGAGTTAGTCATACAATATGTAACTTACATGGGATGTCTTTGACAGGGCCAGTATTTTGAAACCGAGTAATGGCATTTGAATTAAATATTGTTTGAGAACAGATAGGAGAGATTTCCTATCACCTACTGTCAGATTGTTTATTAATAACAGGATTGGCCCTTGGATCTGAATATTGATCAGCCTGCCATTTTCATCTTCAGTTCGCAAATAAATTATGTGCGAACTTTCTGTAACACATAGGGGTAGATCGCAAGCTTTAATCATCGTTTTTAAATGTTCTGATCTATTTTCTAGCTGCCTTGTTCTTTTTTGTTTGCTTATCCTGGGACCTCAGATGGTGGAGTTCAGGGCTTACTCCTGGCTCTGCACTCATGGATCACACCCATGGGTGCCAGGGACTGAGCCCCAATCAGCCTGTCCAAGGCAAACACCCTTCCCACCATACGATAATTGCTTTGTTCTAAACTACAATACAAGTTGAATATCTCGGCACTCTCTGAAACTTAGAAAGATTTATTAAAAAATATGTGAAGTGTTTATTTTTCACCTTTTGTTGTCTAGCGATTCCTCACAGATTAAAAACATGGTTAAGGTTTAATAAAATTAATCATGTAGTACTTCATTCCACAGGCTAAAAATATATTGCAGGATAAAGACATTTAGAAAATGATCTTTAAAGCTTTTCCAGATAAAACCCGGGCAGGGAGGGAGGAAGTGAAACCTGGTGGAGAGACCCTGGCTCTTGTGGGTGGGTTTTGAGTTTTAGCGATGAAGGCCTAAAGCTGTCATCAACGGCTTTGTAAATTGCAGTGTATAATAATGAGACAAAAAGAGAGAGATGAAATTCAGTGTTTCACATTTTATTTCTAACTTCAATTTCCTGCCATCTTTCTAGCCATAAATTAATTCCACGCTGTGATTTCATTGTTGCAATCTGAGCTATTCAAAGCGATCTTGTCTGTCCTTTCTTCGAAACTATGTCCAATGCCAGCTGGTGCTCAGGGAGTGAACGTGCCTCGGGCCCTGAGTGTGTGACCCAGCCTGAGTCCCGCGGAGGTGATCCAGGCATCAAGGACCAAACCACGTCCTCCTGACCAGAATTCCTGCCCACCATCCAGCCCTTCAGGTCTCAGGACATCTCATCACTCAGAACCCACTCATAGTCATTTCACATTTACCTGAATTTATATTGTATTATTAAAACGTGGCGTCTTGCTTATTTTTATGTCAGTGTTACCTAAAGCTGCCCCAATAGGTCATATGTTCTTTCAGTCTTCTACAAAATACATCCCAGCATAAACTGAGACTCATACATATTTTTTCAGCTTTTCTCTTCTTGAAAATAATTGTGTGAATCAATCAAAATTAGAATCAGTTATTTGTAACGTGTGCATCCGTTGGCTCTTAAATGCATAACTAGGTGTTGAAACAAATAGGAATTAGACAACAGATTCAATACGTAGATGGGATTGAGGCAAATGAAACCCAAAGACTTCTCTAAATTGCTTGACAGCTTAATGAAATACTGCTTTACCAAAAGTTTGGTCTGCGGATACTGTTGGGTAATGAATGCGTTCATTCCTGACCACTTCTAGCTCTGTGATCTCCTTTAGGACAATGTGGAAGTTGTGCGTTGCGTGCATGCATGTGTGTGTACGTGTGTGTGTATGTGTGTGTGTGTGTGTGCGTGTGATCAAATGCATTCATGATTAGAATTGAGAATGATTTCCGTAGGATATATAATTCAGGTAAGTGATGGCAGAGCATAGCCAAGTAACTGTATGCTTTCTGTAAAGTTATTTCATATTCTAATGCAAATCAGAAACAACCTTTTAGAAACCAAGTTGATGTGGGTCTGGCAGGGAGCGGGGTGTGGGTTGGCGGGGTGCTGAAAGGCACTGTGGGACACTAGTCTACGGGAGTGGACACTCTGGGGACGGAGCATGGTGCTGGAATGTTAGCCCTATCATTAACAGTATTGTAAATCACAAAGCCTTCGTCACTGTCACTGTCACTGTCCTCCCGTTGTTCAATGATTTTCTTGAGCTGGCCCAGTAACGTCTCCATCATGAGACTTTGTCGTTACCATGTTTGTGTTTGGCATATCGAATATGCCAAGGGGAGCTTGCCAGGCTTTGCCGTGTGGGCGAGATACTCTTGGTAGCTTGCCGGGCTCTCCGAGGGGGCGGAGGAATCGAAAGCCTCCGTCAATTTTTTTTCTTTTTGGGTCATACCCAGTGATGCTCAGGGGTTAGTCCTGGCTCTGCACTCAGGAATTACTCCTGGTAGTGCTTGGGAGACCATATGGGATGCCGGGGATCGAACCTGGGTCAACCACATTCAAGGCAAATGCCCTACCCACTGTACTACCCATGAATATTTTTAAAATTAGAGAACAAAGTGTTATAAACTATTAGAATACTTAGAAAACCAGCAGGGAATGGTAAAACATTGTGGAAGCAAACATATAATTACCAACTTCCAGAAACTTGCCTGTTCCCGTAGCCAAATAAAATCTATCATATTCTAATAATGTAGATAAAAGGTAAAGGCCCTCCCGTTGATCATCGATTTGCTCGAGCGGGCCCAGTAACATCTCCATTGGAGATTTTTG
>JAOXYA010095717.1:0-10982 GCA_028565675.1 Sorex palustris
ATAATTGAAACCCAAGCACAAAAATTTGTAAGTCTACAACTGTACCTCATGGTGTCTCACTAATAAACATTTAAAAAAGAAGATAATTGGGGCTGGAGCAATAGCATAGCAGGTAGGGCGTTTGCTTTGCACACAGCCAACCTAGGTTTGATTCCCAGCATCCCACATGGTCCCCCAAGCACCGCTAGGCGTAATTTCTGAGTGCATGAACCAGGAGTAACTCCTGTGCGTCTCTGGGTATGACTCAGAAAGCAAAAAAAAATATATATATATATAATTATAGAACTGTTTTTCTAAGGTAAATATTGCTTCAGGTTTTTACTTAATACTGTGATCACTCAGTCCAATCTGTAGAACTATGTGAATATATGTATATTTACTC
Organism: Sorex palustris; assembly: GCA_028565675.1. NCBI lineage: Eukaryota > Metazoa > Chordata > Mammalia > Eulipotyphla > Soricidae > Sorex > Sorex palustris. Next base: position 383 of record JAOXYA010095717.1, read on the forward strand.
AGACAAAAATTCAATGGTATATAGCACCATTCTTTCTGTCCATACTGAATTTGTTAAAATATTCTTATGTGTTATGTTTCAATTGAGATACCAAATCACCAATTTGTTAATAATCAGTCTTTTGCTGCTAAAAAATATAAGGACTATATTATTTATTTTCTATCTTTTGTCATAGGTGTTCCAAAAATTCATTCCTCTCTCCTCTGCCCTCTTTTCAGTTTTTATGCCAAAAATTCTTTATTTCCTCCTATTCATTATACCCCCTACATCTGAGTCATCAGAAAATCCTCTTGAGACAGAACACCCAAACCCCATGTCTTCACCAGGGCATCTCGAAGTGGGGCTGGTTGAGTTTCCCTCCTTGCCCAAAGCAGAACCCCACAGCCGAAAACCTCCAGAACCCAACCACAGCCATGCTCAAGGTCACTCTACACAGGCTTGGAAGATCCTCACCTATGAGGGAACCTGCAGAAAAACCCAGATATGCGGGACCTGTGGCTGAGATCTCCAAGCTCACTAGGAATGGGACTGGGCCTTCTCCCCCCAAGCTCCTCAGTTTTCCAGTAACTTGGCAGTCACACCCACAAACTGCCCCTGGAGCTATATAATCTCATCAACGGCCAAGTTCCAGAGTCTATGAAATAAAGATCCCAGAAGAGAACAACAAAGAATGTCCTGGAGCAACCTTTCATTGTCTAGCCCGCTGATGTAACAAAAGTAGCACACATGTTTGGCTTTAACGTACATGCTTGTAGTATTTTATATAAGGGCTTAAATGGCTCCAGGATGAAATACAACAATATTCACATACTTTCCTCTTATAATGGTGGGATTGCTGTTTGAATATTATCTGTAATGAACTGTTGTGAACAACTAATAAAATATATTAAAAAAGAAAAAAGAAAATCCTTTTGAGCATGCCCAAATCATATCCTCAACCGACATTTAATCTTTGTTAAATATCTTTCTAAGTAACATAATCCTTCTCATGTTGTAAGGGAATTTCTTAAGACCTACAAATAAGTACCACTCAGAGAGGCCAAATTAGGAGTCTTTATTACAGAAGTCAGAAATCACAAGTGGACTAGTGTCCCAAAGAACTCAAGGCCTCCAAATGCAGTCAAGATGAGTTTATAATGGCAAAAATCATATCCTAGTCAGACAACGGATACACTGGATATAGGCTGCAGAAGCTATGATAAGCAAGGCAAGTTATAGAAGTAAAATAACTAGTTAATGGTTAAGCTGGTTTATAGAGAACAAATAGCTTTCGATTACAGGGACAATCATGATTGTGAGTATTGATACCAGAAGCTGAACAGTTTGTTTCTTGGTTTTACTTGATAGTGGGTTATACATGACCCTTGGAACAATGGAGAGGAACTCCTGATGACAGCTTCGGGGAGGAATGAAGATGGAGTTCCTTAGGTCAGGAACCCTTAGCTTACTCATTGACTACTACCACAATAACCCAATTATTCTTGCTTTATTATTTTCTTTTTGTTGCACATAATTTATAAAAATATAAATCAGATTATGTCATTTTTCTGTGCTCCATTTAGAATGAAATCTATATGGTAAACGGTGGATTCCCAAGCCCTAATAATGCTTCCTTGAAACTCCAACTCTCTCATACCAAAACATACGTATTGTCTCAACTGTGTTCTAGTCATGAGGGGGTTTTTGTTTCCTTTGTATATACTATTTCAGGCCATCAATGGGTACTTAGTCAACCAGGACTCTGTATAAATATTATATTTTCAGAAAGATCTTTTAACCGTCCAGTTCAATGAAGCCATTCATATCATATAACTCCTTTATGTTCTTTTTGCTATGTTTTTCTCCTTTAGGGCTTGTGCAGCTAATCTCCACAGGATGCATGTAGCATGAATTCTGTTACAAAATAGACTCCAGATAAGTATTAGTTGAATGAATGGATGCATAAAAACATAAACACTTTCTAAAAGGCATTGTAGGAGATATCTGATAAAAATAGCAATCGTCCCTGTTGCATATGGAGCTTCCAATCTGCCTGAAAATAATAAAGAGGTGCATTACTAAGAAATAAATTGGCCATAAACAAGAAGAGTTCAGAGAAGAGTGTGGGAAATGTAAGAGACCCAAGTTTGGGGCTTCTGCTCCAGTATTTGCATACTTCTCCTGTATGCGAATTCTTTAACTGAATGCATAGAATTTCCATTCCCATCAGTGTTGTCATAGCAGGAGCTGAACTTTGTCCAGTAACAGTTTAAGCCCCAACAGCTCATTTAAACAATGTTTTTTCCAAAGTGTTCTCATTTCAGTATGCTTTTGGCTGAAATATTTTGAGTAGGATGTAATAGCCATCTAAACTGGGCAAAATAACTCAGAAAACTCCTGTATTTATTTTAAAAAAATGCATGTCAGTTCAATTTTTTTTAAGTTACATGTCTTGGATGACATTAAAGATTTTCCACATTAATTGGCAACGTAAATCAGGAAGCAAAGGGAAAACTCGACACTAAAGAACATTTAGATTTTCCCCCCACTGGTCTTAATTATTTTATTATGACTTCTGTTTTTAGAATCTCATATTACTCATTTACTTAGTAGTCTATTCTAGTAAAAGTCGTTGAGATATATTTAATCCACCTAATGCTTTGGTTATGCTCTTGGTGAAACTTTCACTCGCGTTTTAGGAAATTCCACCTATTTTCACAATAGACATAGCTGTGAACATATTAGTTAAGTGAAAAGCCCAACAGATAAAAAATAATTGTCTTTCTTTTTTGAGTTTCCTGTTGAAAAGTAAATGAGGTTTAAAATATCTACCTGGGTGAAACAAGTGAGCAAGGAAACCTGAGTAGATGAAGATTAGTTTTTCGTCCTCTCTTCTGTTGAAGCAATCCTAATGTATTGAGAACTTTGAAACTTTACTGTCTTTGCTTTTCAAATAAATGACTGGGGTGTGAAAAGTGACATATCTGACATATCCTGTTGTTGAGATTATTTTTTTTCCTGTGAATGGCTTCACTTTGATCTTCTCTGTTAGCACTGGGCTGGTGGCACTCCCCTGTCTCTCAATTGGAGATGGCTTTCTCACTCAGTGACTTTCATTTTCCTGAAAGACCCCAGGATGGCCTGGGGGAAACAAGCATCTCTTCTCATTTCCTGACTTCTTGCAATATAAGTCACCCTGTCAAGCATAGATATTTATACTTTGGAAACTACCTCGGTACTGTTTCCTTGGGAGGGTCAGATCCTAATTGATTGCATTCATGACTAATATGAGTGATGCCATGGGGTCCCTGGGTGACTTATGTGAAGTGGAAAAAAAGAGAGGTGACAGACTCGAGAAGGTACTGTAGCACTGTAGCACTGTCCTCCCATTGTTCATGGCATTGCTCGAGCAGGCCCAGTAACGTTTCCATTGTGAGACTTGTTGTTACTGTGTTTGGCATATCGAGTACGTCATGGGGAGCTTGCCAGGCTTTGCTGTGCCGGCGAGATACTCTCGGTAGCTTGCCAGGCTTTCCGAGAGGAGCGGAGACATCGAACCCGGCTTGGCCAGGCTGGCTATGTGCAAGGCAAACACCCTACCGCTGTACTATTGCATATACCAACTTACTTGAAGAACAGCTTGGGAAGTCTAGGACTAGTAAGAGTTTGCTGTGAGCATGCTCCTTGAAGGAAAGAAAAGTCAGTCCTAGTCGTTATCCAGAACCTTTAAGACCTTTCTCTCACAGAAAAGAATTTCAGGAGGAGATCAGTCTTGAACTATAACAGGTTTTATTTCGAAGTTCTGAAGAAAGAGAGAGAGAAAGAGAGAGAGAGAGAGAGAGAGAGAGAGAGAGAGAGAGAGAAGAGATTAATGTGCTTAAGAGGGAATGTGGGCCTCTTTAGAGTAGAAACACGGTGAGAGAGAGTCCCAGTTCACCACCCCAGCATTGAAGTATGAAGGTATGAAAGTACACATCTCAAGTGGGGAGATGTGGGTGACGCATGAGCTCACAAGCATAAGTGCTCTGCAGCAACACATGAGTGTATGCAGCACATGGGCCTGGGGAAGCATATGCCCACGCTTCCTTTGTTAAAGTTGTTTTTATAGGGTTTCTCCCAAGCTATTGCATGGGGACCTTCTACCTAAGTAAGAGTCCATTGCTATGGCGGTTATCAGGGGTAGAGTTGGGAGCAATTAAAGGTATTCTTTGATATTCCTTTACTGACCTTTATTCCTGTTGGAGCTTCTCTGAGGAGAGTCTTCTTCTGTGGGTCTGTGATGGGGTCAGAAAAAAGGTCTTATTAAGCCATAGTTCCTGTGTTCACATGGATTTTTAGAAGTCTCGGGGATATTGGTTTTATTACTTCCTGAGAACTCATGGACACTGAGGTCCCTTCCCTATCTACGTTGCCTGCCTGCTTCATAAGGAATTCTTCGGTAATAGGAAACATCTACCCAATCCCCACCATCCTCATCCCACCCCACCCCATGCCCCTTCCTTGAATTGCTGTCGTAGTGGATAGGAGTCTTTCCCTAAATTGTGGTGCTTACACACTTGACTATGAAGCTCACCAGAGATCACAAACTTTGTTGTGGCTCTGGAAATCACAAATGGCAGTGTATAGGCTGGCCCTGGACCATGTGAGGAGAAGCTAGGATTGTACCAGTGTGTTCACACCTAAAAGGCAGATGTTATGCCAGTGATCCCTGATCCTAAGCCTAAATATTTAATCAGTATTTCCCTAAAAATCTCTGTAATTCCATTTCCGGAGAAAGAAAGAATAGCAGTTGTTCTAGGATTATAGACTATGTTCCCATTGGGGCCTCACCTGCACCTGTGGGGAGGGGACTTAGAAGGCACTCCTGGTAACACTCCTGGTAACACTTGGCTCAGCTGATGGGCTGATGGTTTAGTATTCAACTGGTGCAGCCTCCTGAGGGACAGGATGGTCATTACCTCACCTGAACTCTGCACCTGTAGGAGTTATCCCTGAGGTCCTTGGCAGGGTTTGGGGAAGGGTAAAAAGTAGGAGCGAGTTTCTCCTGAGATCTGGGGATGTCTTCTCCTAGCGGTCCCTGCAGGAAGATCAGAGTGACAGTCAATAAAGTGCTGTTGGGTCTTCGGACTCTGCTACTGAGACTGGAGCTATAAACTGGAGCTGTCGACACTTTTCTCCTCAGGACTCTGAACAGTGGGTTGGTAACCAATGGTCTCCATATCATTGTCCGTGAGCAGAAATTTTCTGCTAGTCCATTAAAATAAAAAAAAAGTTGAGCCTCCTGTTCACTGGTATGAAAACAGTTGACTAGAGAATCCCTTGGCCATTTGGATGGAAAGAGTTCAGTTATTTGATAATTGTTGCACAGAAATGATTCAGTCAGCAAAGTGAAAAACCCCTTTCTTCCTAGAGAAACCCCCTTTTCCTGGAAACATCAAGAAATTCTCGCCCTTGGCCCTAGCTACAGTTGCTCTTGCCACAAGGGAAAGGGCTGATTAATGTGATGGAAGGTCAGTCCCTAAAAATTGCTGAGATCAGACACCCTGGAGGCAGGTGCAACATCCTCAACAGGCTTTAGCCCTCATTTGCATACCAACAGGGGCGAAGAGGTCAAGATATTTACTGCCTTTTAAAAACACCTGTTTTTTAAAATTTTTTTGGTTTCTCCTTATAACAACTTCGCGAACGCCCTACCCGCTGTGCTATCGCTCCAGCCCAACAACTTCAAACTGGCTTCTTTCCCGATTCTACCCAATGAACAAGGTCTGTTTGTGAGGTAACAAAGACAGTCTAGTCCAGCCCAAGTGAGAGACAAGCTATAAAGCACCTCCAAACACCTCTCATACCTTCCTGCAAGTCTTGTTTAGTGAAACTTCAAGTTACAGGAGGAACAATACAAACACATAAAAACCTGCACTCTAAAATCAAATTTTGAATAAATTGGTCAACGTATCTTCCTATAGATTTGTGGCTTTATTACTGTGTTCAGAGTATTCTTCCATAAATGAAAGTAATGGTTTACATCTCTTGGAATTCTAGAAATAATGACCATGAAAACAATAGCTAATTCTTCCTGACTAGAGACTTTATGGGAAGTGTAGCTATTGTTTCACTTACTCTTAACCAGAACTCCACAAAGTAGGTGCATATTAGCCCCATGTTAGATTTAATGATGCACACCTATCTGATGCTACAATAAAATACTACTTCAGTATAAATCTTCTAGAAGAAAGTTTTGGTAACTCACTGACAGCTACACTCACTTTCCCCTCACACACTTGACTTAGCTCCCAACCAAGGTCAGTTGGGACTGATCCTGTGAAGCAGGGACCAGATATGATAAGGTTCTTCTGGGAGGTAAATGAGCTAAAGAATATCAATGCCTACTTCTGAGTTCAACATATCAAAGCATTGCCTCCTTTTTCTCCAGGGGAATAAGCCTCAATTCTTTCAACAAATTCCAATATGATTGTTTGAAATACTTTCTTTATTCTGATTTTTTTCAACTTGTGTTTTTTTTTTCATCCATGTGGTATCCACATAGATTTAATACCCTGGGTATAATCTGATCTCTGATGGTATAACTCCATCTTTGCCTTGTTTTGGATGTGCATATTCTATTACATGTCACCCCAAATCACCTAGGTTTTGAGTGACCACTGTCATATTCATTCCTGTGATTGCCTCTTCTTTGCCTGACTGTCACTTCCTTCTTAAAGATTCCAGGAAAAGAATTACTGTCTTCTTAGAAAGCAATTTATAAGTTCCGTACTTTGACATGGATTCTGAGAAATCACCTGATTGCTTCCCTAAATGCTGAGGATTTTTATTATCAAAATGTCCATTATTTGTATAGTGGTAAACTAGAAATTTGCTAAATGTCTAATTATAGGGATGCTCTTAGAGCCAATATAATGTAGCTGTGGAAAGTTTAGTTCAAGAGTTAGAATTCCTGAATTTTCTCTTAGTTCAGGCAGTACTATACCCAGTGCTAGACCTCACGAAAGTTATGGCTTTGTTTTCAGTTTCCTCATTTAGAAATTGAGGGCAATATCAGGGATTATATAAAAACAAAACAGAATACTGCATGTAAATCAGTAAGGACAGTGCTAGTCTGTAGTTACTGTGTCTGGCATATCGCCGTGCGGGCAAGATACTCTCATAGCTTGCCAGGCTCTCCGAGAGGGGCGGAGGAATCGAACTCCGGTCGGCCATGTTGGCTGCATGCAAGGCAAACACTCTACCGCTGTGCTATCGCTCCAGCTCCCAGGACTAGTCTGTAGTAAGTAATGAAAATGAGTTCTTGGTGCTAATCTGTAGTAAATACCAAAATGAGTTCTTGGGGGCTAGAGTGAAAGAATAGAGGGTGTTGTGTACTTGTCTAAGTTATTTGTTACAATATGCTCTAATATATAGTTTTAGAAAATGCCATTCACATACAGTTGGACCAAGGAAGGGTTAAAAGTTTGTAAGAGTTCAGACCCCAACATTTCAGAGAAATCACCTGTGCTGGCTGTGTAGATCCCCATGATACTTTACAGTGAACCCCTAATAGACACTGGGATTTACAACCCACTCTCCTGATAAGGGACGGCAAAGAACATGCCGTGACCCTGAGCTATGTGAAGGGACAATTTGCTCCTGTTAGAGGTATAACTGTAACTAAAGTTGTTTTACTGATGTTTGTCTGAAACCATGTCTTGTTTTAAATATTAAGTCAAAGTGTAGTTAATGTTACATGATCTTAATTGACATTTTGAAATGTAATTTTAGAATATGAATGTAATGTCAGTCTTTGACTCATTTGTCATGGGGTTAGAGTCCCACAATCCATCATGATCCCTGGGCCCATTGTGAGGAAATAAACTTCTGTCCTGCTCCCTTCTGTGTCTTGGCTATTTCATTGTGTTTTGGTGAACTTGGGCATAACAAGGGTTGGGCACTTCCCTTGCATGTGGAAGACCTGGGTTTTAATTTCTAATAGTATGTGCATGATTGAATGCATAAAAATTCGTTAGATATAAACGTTGATAGTAGTATAGGGAAAAATTAATTTAGAACTATCTATCAAAATAAGATGTGAGAGTAAATTATGTTTAAAATTAAAAAGTCTAATTCTCATATATACCAAAGAAATACACACTCTTGAGAGAATGTATCACGGGAAAAGATAAATAGCTTTGGTTATGGAATTTTTAAATAAAATTGACTAACAAGTCAGAAAGGAGAAAGAAAATGGGAAGAATTTGGGAGAAGGGAAATAATAACATGATGGTGGAATCTAAAAGTAGGTTTAAAGCACGGGCTTTGAAGTCAGACCAGTGAGTCCAAATCCTGCAACCCTCAGATGAGTGAAGATATTCAGTCCTCTTAATTTCTTTGTGCCATAATTTATCCTTCTGTAAAGAGTGTATAATTGTATCTTATAGGATTTTTATAGCTACGAAATGTGTGAAAATATAAATAGTCCACACAGAAGAGTATCAGAATGCATTGGTTGGTAGTTGGTAGCTATTACTGTTATTAACAGTGATCATACATCTTAACTTTGGGCAGATGTTTTTCCCCCAGGGCACATTTCTCAATGTCTTGAGACATCTTTTGTTGTCACAACTTGGATGGGTGTAATGCTACTGGTATTAGTTTGGTAGATACCCATGCAACATTATCTAATTATAGAACAATAGGTCACAACATAGAACTGTCTAGCCCCAAATATCAGTGGTGCTAAGGATAAGAATTCTGTTCTGTGGTGTTTAAAAGCTCATGAAAGTTCATAAAAACTCCAACAAAATAAGAAAATATTTGAAAAGTAATTCAAATTTGCCTTAGTAAAATTCAGATAATGGAAAATTATCTTAAAATTTCAAGAGTAAATGCAAACTAAATTCAGTAATTTAGCAGAAAAACAATGTTCATGTTTTATTGCTATGTAAATGACTGTCAGTCCTTGTAAATTAATTTGGTATTAAAAATGACAGAGAAATTTTTGACAAAATACAAGGTTCATTCATGATAAAAAAAAATCTCTCAGCAAAACAGGGTGGAAGGAACTTCCTCCAGATAGTGATGGCTATCTATCACAAGTTCACAGCCAGTATAATGTTTAATGATGAAGAACTGAAAGTATTCCTGCTAAGATCAAGTACATGGCAAGGATGTCCTCTATTTCTATTCAGGATTATATTAGACGTCTTTAGCAACAGCAATAAGGCATGAAATAGAAACCAACAAAATCCAACTTGAGAAAGAAGTGAAGTCACTGCTATATACAGATGACATGATAATATACGTGGAAGAACCCAAAGAATAACCTAAAAATCTCCTAGAACCGACAACCAAATACAAGCAAAGTGGCTGGCTACAAAGTCAATACACAAGTATCAGTTGTATTTTTATGCAAATAGTGAATCAGAGAAGAAAATGATAAAAAAGTATATCCCATTCAAAATAAATTCCAAAAGCATCAAGTATCTAGGAATCAACTGAACAAAAGATGCAGGATATCTGTATTATAAGTACTTTAAATCACTCAAGAAAGAGATAGAAAATCTTAGTAAATAATAAATATTCCATGTTTATGGATTGGAAGAATCAATATTGTGAAAAATACTACTGTATCTAAACTACTATATAAAGTCAGTACAGTTCTCAGCCATTCTTCAAGGACTTAAAACAGGCAGTAATAATGTTTGATGCAATCAAATGAGACCCTGCATATTATTAGTCATTATTCAGGGCATTTTCATAAGTATTTTAATTAATTAATAATTTATTTTAATTAATATTTATTAATTAATATTAGCCAAAGCCATTCTAAAAATAAGGAAATTGGAGGGTTTCTACATTTCCTAAGTAGAAACTATACTCTACTTACAGTCAACAAAGCAGTCAGATACTGGAATAATGATAGGCTCTCTGAACAATAGGTGAAAATCAAATACCCTTATGGAAAACCCCCATAATTATGGTCAAATAATTTTTCCAAAGGGTCTAAGAATATGAAATGGAATAGATAGCTTTTTCAACAAGTGGTGCTGGGAAGACTGGATAACCACATATAAAAATTTAAACCTGGATCCATATCTTGCACCTAGCACAAAAGTCAACTTAACATGGATCAAAGATCTTGAAATGAGATTGGAATATATAAAGTACATTGAGAAAAATATAGGCAGAATGATCCAATATTTGGATCTCAAAGGTGTTTTCAATAATAAATCACCATTGTTAAAGACAACAGAAATGAAAATAAACAAATGAGGAGGGCAGGGATCAAGGGGGTACATTGGTGATGTAGAGGAATTACTGTATAGCTACATATCTAAACCATGGAGTCAACAATGCTGAAACGTGAGACCCAAACTAAAATAACCAAACTTAAAAATATACTTGTTAGAGTGGCAGACTGGGAAGGTGGGAGGGAACTTGGGGACAATGATGAAGGGAAATTAGCAATGGTAATGAGTTTGGTGCTAGAACATTATATATCTGAAACTCACTGTCACTGCCCTCTCTTTGTTCATTGATTTGCTCGAGTGGGTCCAGTAACGTCTCCATTTTGAGACTTGTTGTTACTGTATTTGGCATATTGAATACATCATGGGTAGCTTGCCAGGCT
>JAOXYA010095727.1:0-10981 GCA_028565675.1 Sorex palustris
TAACAACAAAATCTCCAATGGAGATGTTACTGGGCCCGCTTGAGCAAATTGATGATCAACGGGAGGGCCTTTACTTTATATAAAATTATATAAATAAAATTGAAGAAGGTTATGAATAGAGCATCAGTTGTAAATGAAATGTATGAATGTTTCTGAAATTCATGTAGAATTACTCATTTCTAGTAATAATTTCTAGTCATAATTTTACTAATGTAATAGTAATAATTATCCTTCTTTAAAGAAAGAAGAATGCAGTTGGAGAGGGCTACACACAGGGTTAAATTAGATTATACAGGGTTAAATTAGATTACAGTGCTTTGGTGCTGAGTACATATTTCTTACTGGATTTTTCTTGATAACTTTTTATATTTAAATATTTTATGATAATATTTTACAGAAAAAATACTGATAGGTGCATCTTATATTAATTACAATATCATTTAAATATCCACAGTGTATATTATATTGCTTTATTCAAATAGACAATGGCTTTGAAACAATGAAGCAATTCTATACATACTGATGATAAATAATTGCCTATTTATAAATGTATGTGAATCCTATAGATTCTTGTATGTACAACAATATCTTAATTTGTATACAGTGTAAAAATTATATACACAAAACCATATGATATTTCTATATATAGAGATAGATAGTTCAATAGAGAGTTATAAATAGATACACAAAAATCTCTCCTAAAGCACCTACCAATTGGTAGCAATTCATGGAAGCAAAATATCGGTAAGATAAAAGTGCAAGTGAAGGGGTCACGGTCACGGTCCTCCCGTTGTTCATTGATTTGCTTGAGCGGGCCCAGTAACATCTCCATCATGAGACTTGTTTTTACTGTGTTTGGAATATGGAGTACGTCACGGGTAGATTGCCAGGCTCTGCCGTGCAGGTGAGATACTCTCGGTAGCTTGCCGGGTTCTCCGAGAGGGGCGGAGGAATCAAACTCGGGTCGGCCAATGTTGGCTGCGTGCAAGGCAAATGCCCTACCCGCTGTGCTATTGCTCTAGCCTTGTGCTATTGCTGAGAGATTTATTTTTCAATATATATTTTAAACATTTTGAATTTCTTATAACTTGCCTATTTACATTTTCATAAAGATTTTTTTTTTGCTTTTTGGGTCACACCCGGTGATTCACAGGGTTTACTCCTGGCTCATGCACTCAGAAATTACTCCTGGTGATGCTCGGGGGACCATATGTGATGCTGGGAATTGAACTTGGGTCGGCCATGTGCAAGGCAAATGCCCTACCCGCTGTGCTATTGCTCCAGCCCTTTCATAAAGATTTTTAAAAGTAGAATTATCTGGGTCTATGGTGCCGCCATCAGGTCAATCTGTACCTGTGAGGCGAGGGCATCAGCAGCCTGATGGTGCCTTCAGACTTCCAGATACCCCAAAATTGCTGCTGTGCCTTTGGCCAGACCCCCCAAAACTTGGGGTAAAGTTTACCAAGAAAGTAAATGGCCAAAATTTAGGTATGTGGAGACACACCCACAAACCACCTCGGGCTCAGCTATATAAATGGAGGCATGGCTTTTGTGGTTCCTGATTAAATTGCTTAACGGCCATGATTCCAGAGACTCAGAAACAAATCTTGAAACCCAATGGCTTTTGGCAGAAAGACATCTGGTCCCTGCAGTAGGTTACCGGCTCTGGGCCAACCCAGGTGGGAATAGTTTTTGTGCCTTGGCCTGTTCCCCCCAGACGGCCCGGAGGCCACCATCCTCCAGAGGCCACTGGACAGTCAGGTTTGGGCCCGCATTGAGGAGACACACAGGGCCTCATGGGATGGGGGTGGAGCTGGGCCTTTCCTCCCCATCCCAAAGAGACCTTGAGTCACCACCCACAAATTGCCTCTCTGGCTCGTGATCAAGCTGCTTAACGGCCATGATCCCAGAGACTCAGAAACAATTCTCAGAACCTAGTGGCTTTTGGCAGAACTGCGTCTGGACCCACAGTAGGTTACTGTTGCCTGGCCACCCCAGGGGGGAAAGGGCTCTGTCCCTCCGCCTGCTCCCCCTAGGCGCCTCTGTGGCTTCCATCCTCCAGAGGCCATTGGACAGTCAGGTTTGGGCTCTCAGTGACGAGACACGTGGGGCCTAACTGAACAGGGGTGGAGCCAGCCCATTCCTCCCTATCCCAAGGAGACCCTGAGTCTCCACCCACAAACGACCTCTATGGCTCCTGATCAAGCTGCTTAACGGCCATGATCCCAGAGACTCAGGAACAAATGTCGAACCCAGCAGGTTTCGGCAGAAATCCCTCCATATTTAAGTGTTAAAATTTCAAAATTTCAAAATCATGTGGCCACTACTGCAGCCACGCGACATCATATGATGTTAACCACAAATAGAAAACAAATTGTCTACTGTTGCCTTTTCAGCAAATCTGAGTGTTGGGGTAAAATCCCAAATAATAATGATGGGTCTGGTGTAAAAATATAGAATATGACCAAAGTAGAGAGAGAGTAATGTGGAAATCATCTGCCTCACAGTAGTTGGAGGGTGTGGGATGGGGGTAAACTTGGGTTTTGGGTGGTGGAGAATGGGCACTGGTGAAGGGACTGGTGTTTCATTGTATGACCGAGACTTAAATCTAAAAGCTTTGTAACTGCTCTCATGGTGATTCAATAAATAAAATTATAAAAAATGAAACAAAAAGAATGGTGGAGTTCATGCCCAATTCAATCAGCTAATCAGTGGCTGAATAAATAGCAGTACTCCTACATTAAAAAATAGTTGAGTTATCATATATATCCTATATGGTGCACTCTAGTAACATTATTGAAATCCTCTGCAAGCGCTTTTTGACTGTCTACAATGGGCCTCCTGTGATAGGTACAATGGATACAGCAGGTCACATCATAAAGAAATTTGCATTCTAATAGTGACTACCTTTCTAACCAGATTCCTTCTCCCCAGACCTACACTCTCAATTTTAGTCTTCTCTGTTGACTTTAGAGACTCCCCTCTCACATCCTTCTTCCTTTCCTTTTCATTAAGTTCTTTAGAACAATCTCTGATTCAAGTACATTTGATTCCTTGGCTGCTTTTAAAATATCCCTACATATTCCAACCTGCCATATTTGCTTATTGCATTCCTCCTGATTGAAATTTATTTCATTTATGTCCTTTGCCCAAATATCTTTTCCAACCCCCTTGTTATCATCCAGTTCAAAGATCATGACTTCCTCAAAGACTTGGTAACCTCACTCTTTTCATTACCAAACTTTTAACTACTTCCATTGTATTCTACTGTATGTTGTTCTTTGCATTTTTAATTTTAGTAGTATTCTTTCTCCTTGAAGACAAGGTCTACTTCAATACCTTCTTGTATCTTCCCTAGCCCTCAACACATTATAATTTTTCAGTCTAAAATTAATGAATAAATGAATAAATAACAAAAATAATTAACAACAACCTGAATTAATGAAGAAAAATTTATCATATGTCAGTGGGATTGGCACACTTCCATTCAAAAAAAAAGTAATTGCAGTTAATATGTGGCTTAGTCCTATGGAGAGCTGAATACCTAAAAAATGTGTCTTGAATATGATTGTTCAAAAGAGGTGTTTCGGAGAGCTCAGATTTATGCCACCCACATCATCATCCAAGGCAAAATTCTTATCCTGTGTAATTTCTAAGCCACAGGACTGTGCCTCTCAGCCTGATCCAAGCATTGATTTGTTCGTGTAGAGGCCTAAAAGTCTTTATTTTTAGACATAATAAAGTATAATTCTAACACCTATTCAAAATTAAATTAACATTTTTTTATTGCAGTTAGGTAATGGCATGAAAACTGCACATTATCCAGTTATTTCAGCAGTACAATTGAATGTAATATTCCTTTTAAAACAAGACCAAAAATAGCGCATATTTTACAGTAGTTGACTTCACATTTGGCATCTCAATTTGGATACCAATAATCCTGGAAAGAGTAGGTCACCACCCCCTCCCTCTGATAATAATCCACCAACTGCTATACCTCCATTGTTCCATAAGAGTATTTTCTTGCATGAAAAAAGATTCACACTGAGATGCTAGAGTTGGTGAACCCCTTTTTTGTTCCATATGTTTGAAACTTCCCACTCCTTTTTCTTCTCTATAGCTAGGCATATATACTAGATTGATATTTGAACATACCGTTAGTATACTAGAGACTCTATCATTTTAAACTTCTGATTTTAAAGGGGGAAAGACCCTTACAGAACTTTCATTGTGCTCAGTAAGCCATTTCAATTTCAGGAAAACTTCAAATTTAAAAACTTGACTTCACTTATTCTTACATTTATTTACTCTAAGTTGGTGACCCTAAAATGTTCATTTGAAACTTCTATCCTTTACTTCCATTCTCTCCTCACTGATTTTTATTTATAATTTTATTTTATTGACTTAAAAATGAATAGGTAACAACAAACAAAAGTAAACATTCTCAAATTAACTTCTATGCTAATAGCACCCTAAAGCTTTCCATTGTTAATAGCACCCTAAAGCTCTCCATTGAACTGGAGCGTTAGCACAGTGGTAGGGCATTTGCCTTGCATGCAGCTGGCCTGGCCAACCGACCTGGGTTAGATTCCTACTCCCCTCTCTGAGAGCCCAGCAAGCTACTGAGAGTATCTTGCCCTCATGGCAAAGCCTGACAAGCTACCTGTGATGTATTCAATAGGCCAAACACAGTAACATGTCTCACAATGGAGACATTACTGGGCCTGCTGGAGCAAATCAATGAACAATGGGAGGACAGTGCTACATGGTTAAAGCTCTTCATTGTTTTAGTGTCATTACTTTTACAGATAAGTGTTATTTGGGCAAAAGAAGTTATCGACCAGTTTTGTTGAATTATATAGAATAACACAGTGACTGTCAACATGTGTTATTTCTTGGATACTCATTCTAATAGAGAGGTGATATATCCTTTTAATTTTAAAAATAAAAGATGCTTTTATTTTTATTTCCCAGGATATTAGTAATATTAAACATCTTTTCATAACTCTCTTTCTTTTACACACACACCTACACACACACACACACACACACATATAGAAAGAGAGACAGAGATAGAGAGACAGAGAGACAGAGAGATAGGGAGACAGAAAGAGACAGAGAGACAGAGGGAAAATATGTATTTCTCCAGAGTGGAAAATACAGAGAATTTAGGGAGATATTTGTATATAATTTCAAAAAATTGTCTTGGCCTGGAGTTCTCTTCATACATAAAAGTTAATGTGGGTATTATCGGTGTGAGGGGGAAGCCATATAGTCTTTATGGTCATTTAGTATTTCTACCATGGTCTTCAGATTATTCTGTAGCTTTTTATTTCTGAGAGGACCCCTTCTCTGGCTGGTGCCCAGTTTCTGCATCTGTTTGGCATCTCAGTTACTTCATCACCAAAGAGCTGAACTGATGACTTTAATCTTAAGGGTATGTGTTTTCATGTCTTTGGGCTACTACAGAATTAGATTCTTCTTTTCTTTTCTTTCACTTGAAATTATAAATTATGTAATTTTAAATCATAAAGTCTTAATAAAGTCTTAAGTATAATATAAATTTATTCTCTTTTAAAACTTTATTCCTCTGTTTAATTGGAAAAATGTTAGTATCTAATAAAGATATTTTAAATAAATAATGCAATCGGTTATTTCTATGACCATTACATGACTAGCACATAATGTTCATGAGATAGAGTGGCTTTTATTTACAAACCCTTCCACCCCATTGAAGGTAAAAATAGTGTGTTTTGTTATTTCTTGTCCTGATGTTGTCCTCCCATACAGCATAACCACCACTTAGCAAGACACATTGCTGTGATCCAATCACTCTGTTTATTCCTAAGGAGTTTGTAATTATAGTCTGTCTCCTTCTGGGAAGCATGAGCTTGGGCTCCCTGGGAGGGGCATTTAAAGTCTCAAGAGAGTGTACAGAGAGAAACTACCTGAAGCCCAAGATAACATATGCTACTCAGCTATTACATTGGCTTACACAAAGCACTAGGAGCATACCCAGACAATGGCTACTTACTAAATACATGTTTTAGCATTAGCACTTCAGTAATTTTGTTCTGAAATTTTTATTGTGAAATACACTCACTGACTTTCATCTTCTTAATCTTAGCGCTTAGTGGTATGGAATTAATTCATAACTTGTGCAACCATCACCACTATACATTTTTAGAAATATTTTCAACAAAAACTAAAGTTTCTTATATATTAAACAATAACTCCTCATCCTCTGAGTCTGGTAACTACCATTCAAATTTTCTTTATCTCTGATCTTGAGTGCCCCATCTCTGTGGAATTATACAGTACTTTTGGCTTGTTATTTAGCCTTCAATATTTATCTATATTGTATTTCCTTTAATAGCTAAATAACATTTCATTTTATGCATAAATCATATTTTATTCACATATTCACCTTTATTTTTTTGCTTTTTTGGGTCACACCCAGGGATGCTCAGGGGTTACTCCTGGCTCTGTACTCAGGAATTACTCCTGCTGGTGCTCAGGGGATCATATAGGATGCTGGGATTCGAACCCGGGTCAGACGTGTGAAAGGCAAATGCCCTACCTTCTGTGCTATCACTCTAGTCCCACATATTCATCTTTTGATGGACACTAAGAATGCTTACACATTTTAGTCACTCTCAATAACTTAGATTTGAACATAAATCTATTCGATACTTGAGATCGGGGTTGCTTTGAACTTATACCCTCCCCCTTCTCCTCTTCTCATCTGTGTCCTCCTCTTTCTTCTCCACTCTTACTCTATTTCTCTCTCTTGTTTATGTCTTCTTCCTCCTCCCCCTCCTCCTCTCCTCTTCCTCTTCCTCTCACCCTTGTCCTCCTCCGCTTCCTCCTCCCCCTCCCCTTCCTCCTTTCTTCTCCTGTCCTGTGGTCATTCCTAGCAGTGCCCAAGAGACCCTGTGGTGTTGGGAACTGAGCTCGGTCCTCCCCCATTCGAGCAGGGGCTCAGTGCACAGTGCTCCCTCCTTGGACCCGGAGTCTGGGTGTCCTCTCTGAGCTTGGTTTCATCACCAGGCACAACGAACCGCCTCCAACTCCCTGAAGCCCTCCAGGTGGGGCCAGGGTCCTGCTCCTGTGCATGCAGCATTCCTTCTGGAAGCTTCTCTCCCCTTCTCTGCTCTGAGAGCAGCCACAGGCTTCCCGGGCCCCCAGAGCACTTAACTACGATGACTCCTGTGTTCAGCAAGATCACTCAGGCTGCTAAGTGCCAGGCGCTCTCTGGGGTCCTGGGGACACCAGGGGCAGAGCGGGACTGGTCAGCCGGAGGCCACATGGCGGGGACCCGCTCAGGGGCAGGCAGGAGGGGCACGGGGGCCCTTCATGGCTGTAACCGTGGCTCTGAGCCTCAGGGAAAATGAGCAAGAGTCGAAATTGTGGGGCAGGAGTGATAGCACAGCAGGGAGGGGTTTGCCTTGCATGCGGCCGTCCAGGGTTCGATTCCTGGCATCCCCTAGGGTCCCCTGAGCACCACCAGGAGTGATTCCTGAGTGCAGAGCCAGGAGTCAGCCCTGAGCATCGCCGGGTGGGACCCAAAAAGCAAATAAATAAATAAATAAAAAGCAAACTAGGGGCTGGGGCGATAGCACAATAGGGAGGGTGTTTGCCTTGCACGTAGCTGACCCGGGTTCGATCCCCGGCATCCCATAGGGTCCCCTGAGCACCGTCAGGAGTGATTCCTGAGTGCAGAGTCGGGAGTCAGCCCTAAGAATTGCGGGATGTGAGCCCCCCAAAACAAAAGAGTTGAAATTGCTAGTGACTTGTCCAGGCTTGAAGGAGAGGGTCCCTGGTCCCTCCAAGAAGCATTATGGGAGGAGGAATTCTGAGGGAGGGAGAATCGGGGGGAGGGGTTGGGGCAGGGAGTTTGCCTTATGGGGGTTTTATTTATTTTTATTGTTTTTTAAATTTTGGGTCATACCTGGTGATGCTCAGGGCTGATTCCTGGCTCTGTGCTCAAGAATCGCTCTGGGTGGGGCTTGGGGGACCCCATGGGGTGCTGAGGGCAAACTCAGCACTTCCCTGCCATCCTGCAGCCCCCCCGGACCTCTCTGGGTGCTCATCTCAGTTGGTCGCCCTGCCTTCGAGTTGTGACTCCGAGCAAGTCCGTGGGGGGGGGGGGCGGAAGTGTGAGTCGGGGGCTTGCCTGTGAGTCATGCCGCTCTCTTGGGAAATTTTGGGCACATGGGGAAAAAAGGGGCTGAGATCTCTAAGCCTGCTCGGATCGGGACTGGGCCTTCTCCACTCAAACCCCCCATCTTCCAGTAGGTAGACATCACCACTCACCAGCTGCCTCTGGAGCCAGGTTACTCCCATCAACGGCCAAGATGCAGAGACGATAAAGCCCAGCTCCTGGAAACACAAGGCCGCGTTGGCGGCTGCGTGACATCTTATTATCTCGTTTTTCCTTTGGAGAACACGGCAGGCAACCAAAAGTACCCTGCCCGCACGGCAGAGTCTGGCAAACTCCCCGTGGCGAACCCAATATGCCAAATACCAGTAACAATGATGGGTCTCATTTTCCTAACCCTGAAAGAGCCTTGAATATGGCATTTTTAAAATCTCAGGGCTGGGAAGAAGGAGACGTTACTGGTGCCTGCTCGAAGCAATCGACGAACAACAGGGAAAAAAACGGGGGGGAAAATGTCTTTCTGGGGTCCACGTTGTGCGGCTCTGGAGAGTCACAGCTGGGGTGGAGGCTTCCTGGGTCTGTGTTTGCGGGGGGGGGGCAGGTGTCACCTAGCGTCGGGGGGACCCCTGGGAGTGGGGGAGGGACAGTCAGCTTTGCAGACCCAGGAGAGAGAATCGCCCTGAGTGTCCCCGGCTCAGTTGCCCGGGACATGCCGTGTCGGCCCCAGCAAGGGCTGGCGTGGTAGACGCGTCTTATCCCCATGGCAGATAGAGACATCCCAGAAAGGAACCATTTCTCCAAACACACGTCTTGTTCCCTGAGTGCCACGCTGCAGATGGGCCCCAAGGGTCCCAGGGAGGAAGCGGGGAGGAGGGACGGCTGAGATCGGTCTCCAGAACCGGCAGGGACAGGAGGACCCCCTAGGGGTCTGGGAGCTGAGAGGTGGTCAGGCCCTGACTGTCCCCGTGGAGACACCAGCCTGCGAAGTGACTTGGGCACTCGACATTTCGCAATTCCCTTCGTTCGAAGGGAGCTTGTTCGAACGCTCACAGTGACGAAATTTCCACAGAAACGAGACTGTCTGAGGGCTCTTAAGGTGTGGCCCCCGCCTCCGCACCCTCCAGGTCTGTGGGAGCAGTCTTGGAGGTGGAGTGTTTGGAGTTCTGTTTCTGTGTTATTTTATGGATGGATGGGTATGGGGAGGGTCCCACATCTTCCGCTTGCCCCTCTTTCTTTTTTTTTTTTTGCTTTTGGGTTACACCTGGTGATGCTCAGGGCTGACTCCTGGCTCTGCAGGAATTACTCCTGGCACTGCTGAAGGGGACCCTATGGGATGCTGGGGGTCGAACCCAGGTCGGCTGCGTGCAAAGCAAATGCCCTCCCTGCTGTACTATCGCTCCGGACCCCCACTTCTTTCTTTCTTTCTTTCTTTCTTTCTTTCTTTCTTTCTTTCTTTCTTTCTTCCTTCCTTCCTTCCTTCCTTCCTTCCTTCCTTCCTCTCTTTCTCTTTCTCTCTTTCTTTCTTTCTTTCTTTCTTTCTTTCTTTCTTTCTTTCTTTCTTTCTTTCTTTCTATTGAGCAGATTTTTAGGATATGCTGTGCCATAACATCAAGTTTATCTGTAGTATAGAGTGGCAGTGGACTCTTTCTTTCCCAGATTATGGGAAGGATTTCTTTTTTAAAAAAGGATATCTGTGAAAAGGCAGAATCCTTTTACACCTTTAAAACAAAGGGTGGGTATGTAAGCATTTCTTTATTATGCTTCAAGAATGTGGGTCATTAAAACAGGCACAGGACACAGAGAGATAATTATCTGTCCAGATCAGCAGAGGCCAGGTACCACCTAGGCCATCAGGCACCACCTAAGCTACCTTTGTGGCATTCTGTACCTATAATTCCTTTTCCTTAGTACCATATTCCTAATCTCATTCTACCTGTTCCCCTTTTGTCCATAACAAAGAAATATGTGTGCTTTACTATTTTCCCTGCATATATATTTCCCTAATTTATTTTGTGCTTTTAATTGCTAATGTTTTTATTGTCTGTGCATGACATACACTGTCTGAATATGGAGACTTATCTGTGTTATGTCAGTGGGTGACAAAGGACCAGATGCGCTTTTCCTTATAATTTATGAGACTTTGAAGTTTCACATATCAATTCAAGACAGATAATAAAAGTCAGTAATTGAATAAAACCTCTTGAAGACCTTTCTTGTTTCAACTCTTTGAAAACAAACTTTCTCTTTGTTCATTATGAATTTAAAAACTAGACTAGCTAAATATAGAAATTGGGTTTTTTATTAGTCTGGGGACCAGTGGTGCTCAGGTTTTTCTCCTAACTGTGCTCAGGGATAACTCCTGACAGTACTCAGAGGACTAGATGGAATGCTGTGGATTGAACTGGAATCAACTGCATGCAAGATAAGAACCCTATCCACTGCACTATTGCTCTGACCCCAGAATTTTGTTTTTTTTTTCAAGTTTGGAAATATACAAATTTAAAAAAGTATTGAATTACTATGAGATGTATAGTTGCAAAGTTGTTCCTGGTTGAGTATCAGTCATACAATGTTCTAACGCTCATCCCTTCATCAGTGCATGTTTCATGCCACCAATGCTCCTAATGACTCATTTCATTCAGTATGATACTCTCCATCTCCATTCATTTACAAGCATTTTTTTTTACTTTATTTTTCCTAACAGCTGCATACTATTCCATTGTGTAGATATACCATAATTTCTTTCTTTTTTTTTTTTATTAGTGAAACACCATGAGGTACAGTTGTAGATTTACAATTTTTTGTGCTTGGGTTTCGATT
>JAOXYA010095734.1:0-10981 GCA_028565675.1 Sorex palustris
ATTTCGTGGAAAAGCTTAAAGAGAATTGGGAGTAAGTCCTCTTTAAAGATTTGGAAGAATTCACTAGTGAATCCATCTGGGCCAGCACTTTTGTGCTAGGGGAGTCTTTTTATGACCGTTTCAATTTTTTTGATGGTGATAGGTCTGTTCAGGTATTCCAGATCTTCTTGGTTCAGCCTTGGGAGGCTATAGGAATCTAGGAATTTACCCAATTCCTCGAGGTTCGTGTTCCGGGCATAAAGCTTCTCAAAGTAATCCCTGAGGATCCTTCGAATTTCTGTAGTTTCTGTTGTAATGACCCTCTTTACATTTCCGATTCAGTTTATTACGGTTTTCTCTCTCCCTTTCTTTGTGAGTTTTGCTAGAGGGTTATCGATCTTGTTTATTTTCTCGAAGAACCAGCTCTTGGTTTCACTGATCATTTGGAGTGTTTTTTGGGTTTCCATCTGTTTAATCTCTGCTCTGAGTTTTATTCAGAGAACCTGGAAAGCTACCGAGAGTATCTCGCTAGCATGCTACACGTGATGTATTTGATATGCCAAACACAATAACAAGAAGTCTCAAAATGGAGACATAACTGGGCCCGCTCAAGCAAAAATCTATGAACAACAGCAGGACAGAGTTTTATTATTTCCTTCCTCCTGTTTGGATTGGGCTTCTTTTTTGGTCATTCTCCAAGCTCTTAAGCTGTGAGGTTAGGTTACTCATGTGGGCTCACTCCTCCTTCCTCAGGAATGCTTGTAGAGCTATAAATTTTCCTCTTCACACACTGTTTGCTGTGTCCCATAAGTTTTGGTAACTCGTGTCTTCATTTTCATTCATTTCCAGGAATCTTTTGATTTCCTCTTTGATTTCCTTTCTAAGCTACTTGTTGTTTAATAGCGCACTGTTTAATTTCCAGGTGTTTGATTTAGTTTTCTGTTTTTGTGTGTGATTTACATCTAATTTCAGGCGCTGATTTATTTTCTAATCATTCTATTTTACATTTAAGTTTTGTTGGAATATAAAATAACACTTGCACATGACAGGGAGAATGGAGATGTTACTGGGCCCGCTCGAGCAAATTGAAGAACAATGGGGTGATAGTGATAGTGATAAAATAAATGTATTGTATGACTAATGGGGCCGGTTGGGTGTGAGAGGAAAACTGGGGACATTGAAGGGAAGGACACACTGGTGGTGTTGGGACACTGAATGTTTAAAACAATTGTAAATCAATGAACAACTTTGTAAATCATGGTATTTTAATAAAAAAAAATTTAAACGAATTTTCCTCTGCAATGTATTGTAGTAAAGGGGGAATGCCTAGATCATCCTTGAACCCAGTGTTTAGAGAGGAGAAGGAGAGCGAAGAAAAGAAATCAAGGGAGGAAGAAGAGAAAGAGAAAAGGAAGTAATGGGTGAGCAGGCATCAGGGATTCAGCTATAGGGACAAACTAAAAAAAAAAAAAAAAAACCATGAGATCTAAGCTGGAACCACTGAAACTTTAAAATGTGCCGGTCAAGTTGACAGCCTGGGGATCAGGAGAGGGTTAGGGGTCGGACTGCAATATGGGAACACGGGTAGAGGGAATTTGATTCTGGTGGTGGGACTGATTATATCTATATCATCTATCTCTACGAATTTTCCTCTGGAGTTGGCAGGAAGAGAGGGATTTCATTTGGGTCCTTAGAAGTTACTTAGAAGCTGCTCCTTGGGTCCTCTGCAGCTGCCTGGGTTTTGCTGGGAAAGCAAGGTACCAACCCTGAGCATCTCTGGCTGGGCTGGCTTTCCCCTCTGCTCCCCACCCATCACTTACCAACTGAATGTGTGGCTCAAGGTGCCCATGGGTGAGGATTATAAAGCAAAAGATTAAAATTTTAAATGGTGAAAAAGAAAAGAAAATTTTGGTAGGGATCAGTGTGCAGTATTCTGCAGCTATAAAATACAAGCACCAATATGATTACAAAAATTGATACTGGGGGGCTGGAGCGATAGCACAATGGGTAGGGCATTTGCCTTGCATGCGGCCAACCCAGGTTCGATTCCCAGCATCCCATATGGTCCCCCGAGCACCTCCAGGGTTAATTCCTGAGTGCAGAGCCTGGAGTAACCCCTGTGCATTGCCGGGTGTAAAGCAAAAAACAAAACAAAACAAAAAAGAGGTTACTAGCTGTAAATGACTTTTCCCATTTTTTTGCTGGCAAACAGCTAAGACATTAAATCCCATCCCGGTAGGTCTTTAAGTACGCAGAGCTCTCCTCATTGGTCTTTCCTGATTGCAAATCCAATGCTCTCAGTTGACACCAAAAAGGATAATAAAATCCCTCCCACTTGTCACCTCCAGAAGCTTCCCCCACAGAAACTGACCTCAGGCTGTGTCTGCTCCTGGTCAGTGAGCCTCTTCCGGTTCAAAGTATTGGCTCTAATAATTCTTCGCATTAGAAAAAAAATCAAAGCAAAGGTATAACCAAGCAAGCGTGTAGAAAAAGAGGTTGGATTATGGTTACCAGAGGATCAGGGTGGCTGATGATGTCAAAATGATTAAGCACAAATGGAAGGATGGAGCCTGGCAGGTTTAGTGGTCACTTTAAATCTCCCCCCATCAAAGAGGCAGCCAATCAGAATCGATATGAAATGACTGGGGGGAGGGGGTGGGAAAAGGCAGTAGGTCAAAGAAGCTCCGAGCTAGGCTCCTTTTATTCCACCCCTCTTGCTTCTCTCTCTGCATATGCACAAGCCATCCTCAAGATCAGGTGTGTGTGTGTGTGTGTGTGTGTGTATGTGTGTGTGTAGGGGAGTGGTGCATGCCCAGACAGAAGGCAGGATGAGGTCGAGCTCGTAGACCAGGTGGAGGGCAAAATCAAGCAGAGTGCTGATGCTTGGATATACCGCAGGCAAGAGAAGGAAGGAAGCCGGGAGTGGACGTCGGCGAACCATTGGGGGAAGTTCAGGAAGGACTCTATTTCAGAGTAGGAAATGGACACAGGATACTGATGTGGGGGTGGGAGCCAGTCATAGTGCATGGGAGGGACATAGACCATGAGGGACAGGACCCAGAAGTGGTACAGGGGAGGAGGCGGCATGGGGCAGGGATGAGTGACTGCTCACAGTGAAGGAGAGGCCTGGACATTGGGGAGGGACATGGACCCATCTATCTACACTGCCCAATAAACGCTAATTTCTTTGCTTTTTGGGTCACACCCAGCGATGCTCAGGGGTTACTCCTGGTTCATGCATGCACTTAGGAATCACTCCTGGCGGTGCTCAGGGGACCATATGGGATGCTGGGAATGGAACTCAGATGGGCCATGCATGCACTTAGGAATCACTCCTGGTGGTGCTCAGGGGACCATATGGGATGCTGGGAATGGAACTCAGGTGGGTCGCATGCAAAGCCAACGCCCTACCTGCTGTGCTATTGCTCCAGCCCCAAATGCTAACTTCTTAACCTTGTTGTACACACATCTTTCATATGATTCTCAAGAACCCAGGAACCCAAGGGCAGCTCAGGAAACTGCACTTGCGCACTAACAGAATGAAGGTTGAACCGAAGGTCCCAAGTTCCGGTTTCAGAGCTAAGATGACAGGTACAAATGGGTGACTGCAGCAAACCTGGCTGAGAGGCTGCTTTGACAGTGATTGACGATGGAGACGCTGAGAGTTGTCAGCAGGTGGGAAGACACGACGTTGCATTTTGCTGTCTGGAAGGGCTGATGGATGGATGTCTAAACTTAGCCTGGCAATTTTCACATTATATGTAAGTCAAATAATTAATCTGTATGCTTTTAACTTTTACAGTGCTCTAGGTCAATCATAGCTCCACATAACAGCTGGTAATGGAACAGGGTGGGGGGAGACGAAGGGGGAACAGATTATAAAACAAAATAAAACAAAACATGGTGTCATAATTCTCCTTAAAAACATTCTATCACTTCATTAAAAAAATAGAGACTAATCAGACCTGAAAATATTAATAGTAGCAGTGGGTTAGTGAGAATGCGGACCTTTTGGTGATGGCTTATGATTTTAGAATGTGTGTATGCCATTTTACACTCATAGGGTAAATTTACATTTTTTTAATGAACAACGTCCCTCCGGGTTTCACAGGCAATGTCCTGCCCAGCCTTTACCACAGCCGGACCTACAGTTACTTATAGGATCGGACTCTGGACTCCAGCTCAAGTCCCCCTACCCGTTCCTACTCACACCCCCCACCCCCACCCTACCACGTCTTCTTGGCACAGCTCCCCCTCCTGGTGAGCACAGGTAACAACTAAATACAACCTAAAGGTCACCAGGAGGCGCCACTTGCTTACTGTTGGTGAAAGCAGTTACAAATTTTTAGGGGAATCACTGCTGGAGGGCTCAGGGGACCATATGGGAGGCCGGGGATCGAACCTAGGTCGTCTACGTGCAAAGCAAGTACCTCACCTGTTGTGCTGTCACTCTGGCTCTCATCTCAGCAGCTGTAATGATCTCAAACACATGGGACCAATTTAGCAGTCAAAACATTCATTTATCCCTTTGGAGGGCAAGAGGCTGGAGAGAGTCCAGTCGATAAGGTGCTTGCCTTCCATGCAGCCACCAATCGGGGTTCTCTCCCTATCACACCATATGGTCCCTAAGCCCCTTCAGGAATGATTCCTGAGCACAAAGTCAAGAGTAAGCCCTGAGCATCACTGGTGTGGTTCCAAAACAAAAATATTCTTTTTGCAGGGCAAAATAAAAAGACCTCTACAAGTATGGACTAGGTCAGTTCTACAAAGGTGAGGCAGTGTTTCCCGTACCCTCAGGTCCTCAGATTACTACCTCTCTACCAGAGGTCAGGAGCTAATATTCTATGGTCCTCTGAATAGACAGACATCATTAATTCGAATGTTCTAATCGACACTTGGGACACAGTGACCAGAGTATGAATCAACTCTCACAATAGTAAGTTTCAGCTGTTTGAATCGCCCCCCCACCACGAAGCCCAGATCTATTGAACTTACAGAGGGTCTGAAAATGGTCCATGGTCCAATAATTATTATTATATTATCACTATATATATATTTATGACATATTTAGAAAGCTCTGTGAGCTACTATTCCCATAGAAATATATGAGAGAATTTTTTCAACTCAACAAAAAGATTTATATTTTTCATATAAATATACAAAAAATAAATGAGCTATACATTCCCATAGAAATTTGTTATCATTTTCTTGCCCAAAAAGTATTGTGAATCTGAACCTATGCAAATTTTATTCTTGCCATCTGAAGGACAATACCAAAATGTATTCTCATTACCCATAAGAGACTCAGGGCAGAAAAGAGGCAACTGGGAGTAAAATATATTGCTCAGATTAAGGAGAAAGTGCAGGACTGCACGAACTGGTCAAATAGAGGAAAAAGTTCTTCCCACGATAGAAATTCATCCTGGGCTGATTATTTACAAAGTATATTGGAAAAAACAAGTCATCCTTGGTAATATAATTGCAAGATTATATGAAACTCAGGATGCTCTACTAAAATGAAGAAGTTTTGTTATGGAAAACTCAGATTATTTTAACATTTCTCCTAATGATGCTCCTGGTAGAATAACTTGGATACAGAAGAAATAGGAATTGGATAGCTGGAGAAAAATAGAAACCTAAGTGGAATTTATTCTTATCAACACACTCAGCAAAGAATGAGCATTTATACTGCAAATAATTGAGTGGTTCATATCAGAAATTTGAGAACTTATTTTTTTCAGTTTATTGAATAGTATGTTCAAATACCCAGTAGAGGAAACCCTATTGGTTTCTCATTGCAGACTATGAATTCAATCATTCCCAGCTCCCGTTCAAGTTTCTAGAGGCTAATAACTTGAAGGACACTTACAAAAAATTGAGGTATAATGATTTACAACAGTATTAATGTTTTAGGCGGACACTGTTATCACACCATACCCACCAGTATCAATATCCCTCTTACACACACACACACACACACACACACACACACACACCCTTTGCTTCCTCAGTTCTGTAGGCAGAATATGAGGGCTTTTTTTTTTCATTTTCCTTTACCTTAGTTTCTTTATTTATACCCCATAAATTATTATTTTTTATTTTTATTTCCCCCCATAAATTGTTAAGCACCAGCACTGTAGCACTAGCACTGTCTTCCCGTTGTTCATCGATTTGCTCGAGTGGGCCCAGTAACGTCTCCGTCGTAAGACTTGTTACTGTGTTTGGCATATCAAATACATCATGGGGAGCTTGCTAGGCTTTGCCATGTGGGCGAGATACTCTTAGTAGCTTGCTGGGCTCTCCAAGAGGGGTGGAGGAATTGAACCCGGCTCTGCCGGGCCGACTTCGCGCAAGGCAAATGCCCTACCGCTGTGCTATCGCTCCACCCTAAATTAAGATCACCTAGTATTTGTCTTTCCCCTCTGACTCACTTTGCCCTGCATGATAACCTTTAGTTCTATCTAGGTTGCAGCAAACTATAAAAATTCATCTTTCTCAGAGCTGAATAGTATTTCATGGTGTATATATACCACATTTTCTTTATCCACTCATCTGTTATTGGACACTTGAGCTGTTTCCCGATCTTAGTTATTGTTAAAGAGTGTTGTGGGGGCTGGAGTGATAGTACAGCAGAGAGGGCGTTTGCTTTGCATGCGGCCGACCAAGGTTCTATCCCCAGTATTTCATAGGGTCCCCCAGGAGTGATTCCTGAGTGAAGAGCCAGGAATGACCCCTGAGCATCGCTGTTGTGACCCCCCAAAACAACAAAAAAATGCTGCAATGAATATAGCTGTACAAATATCTTTTTCAGCTGATGTTTCTATCTTGGGAGGAATAGATACAAAGAAGTGGAATTAATGGATCATATGGTAGTTCTATCTCAAATTTTTGAGGTCTTCATGCCATTTTTCATAGAGGATGAACAGTCGACTGAATGGGAATCCCTTTTTCACTGCATCTGACTTGAAGAATATTGTGAGGTAATCTCTGCAGACGAGATCTGGATCCAGTTGGATAAGACGATTCCACTCCTTTTTCCTTCCAAGGAGCTTGTTTTCATTTTCTCCAGCCAGGCCCAGCTTCCTAGGAACCTTTTACCCAGCAAGACCTACCCCACCCCCTTCTCAACATTTACCTCTATAAACCCTGAAGGTCAAGGACTATTGATTCTGTGGTCAAACTGCCCATCACAGTGGTGTTTTGAATCAGCAGTAAAGTGACACTCACTTTGAATCAAGAAGAGTCCATTTATCTCTGCCCTGCTGGGAATTCTGGGTGAGTTTCTGGGGATGGCCTGACTCAACAACTGCCTGTTTCCTTCCTGCCTTGACCAGGAAAGGAACAGCAGACTACGTTCTGCTTCTTATAAAAGACCCCAGGCTGCAGCTGACTGAAGGTTCTTGCCAACCCATCATAAAATGATAGATGTAATTAAGACACGATTCAAGTTTCAAAACCGAAGACCTAACCCAGACCCCTCCTGGGCTCTAACACATGCCTGATTGCTGTTTCTGGTTGGACATATCATGGCCTTGCTCCTTGGCTGTTGACTTGGGTCATGATCCCTTTGTCAAACAAACATTTGTTTCATTCTATTTCAGTCAACTCTTTCTCAGTCCGTGGTAACAAATTAATTTTTAGGAAACTCTTCATGTCCTGTACTAGGGTGAGCACATAACATAACTTGCTTCTTATAAGGTGGGAGGTAGGAATCCTGAGAGACATTACAGAGGTACAGGTGCTTTCTTTGTACACAGCTGATACCAGTGTCATCCCGGTCATTGCACATGGCCTCCCCCAAGCACCCCCAAGAGTGACTCCCAAAGAGCCCAGCAGTAAGCCCTGAGCACTGCTGGGCATGTGGGCATGGATAAAAAAAATCAGAACAAAAAGCAATGGGAGGAAGATTTTTTGACCCTTATTTTACCAATGAGAGAATCAAGCCAACAGAGCTAGTCGACAAATTTAACATGAGTCAAGCCATTCAGGAATGAGAGCTCAACATCTCTGCAGATGAAGCCCTGATCCTAAGCTCTCTCCTGCTGCTTCTTGAATATCATACCACTTAAAAGTGAGAAGTGATTCAAATGATCTCCTCTGGCCCCAGGACCTTTTCAAGGACTGGAGGCAACTGCTTAGAGTGTGTCCAGGGGCCCAGGGTGTGCATAAAACCTGACCTTTGCTGAGTCCAAGGCTTTGCCAGAGACAGGTGAGCCTCCAAGGAGGTGGAAGGCAGGTCACAGAATTCATTCCAGTATGCGAGCCTCCATTTAAGGGAAATTGGGGCAATTGCACAACTGTATCCTCATCTCTTCCCCACCCCACATCTGCCTCCCCTCTGCAGAAAATAACTGTTTTCTGGGCATCTGTTTGAGTTTAAGAATACATATGGTGATTTTCTTTTTCCATCTGTAGCCAGAGCTGTCTGGATGGTTCAGATTCTTGGGGTTCCAGAAATGGGTCATGCCTACAATGCTGTCCTCTTAGGGTATTAAAGAGCATTGAAGATCTTTATTCAGAGGATACTCCTGACATCTTGTGAGTTGAGATACCATTGGGATTAGTGTTTCCAAATTACAAATGGAAGATGCCAATACTATTGGATATTACCTTATCATCATTAAGGACTGACATTTACCCAGGACACTCTTTGGACTTTTAGTCAATATAGCAAACTTTCAGTTAGCACTGTTTCATTTAATTATCTCAAACAACTACTACAAGAGAGGTATTATTCATTGTACAATCTAAAAGAAGTTAGTTAACTTCACTGAATGTCAGTGTCCTGGTCTGTAAAATGGAGATAACCATAGTTTGGATGATTATAAGGATGACGATGGTGGAATCAAGTACTCCACATAAAGTGTTTATTTCAGTGCCAAGAGAAAGTCACTGTCCTGTCACTGTCCTCCCATTGTTCATTGATTTGCTCGAGCGGGCCCAGTAACATCTCCATTGTGAGACTTTATTGTTATTGTGTTTGGCATATTGAATACATCACGGGTAGCTTGCCAGGCTTTGCTGTGCGAGCGAGATACTCTCAGTAGCTTGCTGGGCTCTCCGAGAGGGGTGGAGGAATCGAACTCAGGTCAGCCATGTTGGCTGCGTGTAAGGCAAACGCCCTAGCCGCTGTGCTATTGCTCCAGCCCTCCAAGAGAAAGTAAAAGCTAAAATAGTATGTCTGCTCATCCCCATTTTACAGCTCAGAAATCTGAGCCTCAGGGGCTCGAGAGATAGTACAGAAGGTAGGGAACTTCCCTTGCATGCAGGCAACCCGGGTTTGATCCCTGGCACCCTGTATGACTGCTAGAAGTGATCCTTGAGCAGAGACCCCAGCGTAAGCCCTGAGCACTGCCTGGTATGCCCCTCAAACAAAAACAACACAAACAAAAAAATCTGAGCCCCAGAGAAACCTCGCCCAGTGCCCTATCACTGAGATTGAACCCCAAAAGGGAACCCATTAACTACTCTGCTAGGCTACTGTGTTCATTGTGGGCTTGATTAAGTAATTAACTGTCCACCCCCCTTTCTAATGTCCCCTCATGACAAAATGTCTGAACATAAACTCCAAGGCTGAGCACAAGACTGAAAAGATCAAGACCACTTGATACACCCCTCACCAGCCTTCAGGCAACCCACAGAAAGATGATGGATGGAAGGGCTAGTAAGGGCCGTGGATGAATCCATGCCTGTCAGTCATAGCTACTGAGATGAAGCCAAGTGCTGTTGTTACTCTAGTTAGCATGACCCTGTGTCCTGGTTTGCCCAAGCCGTGTTTGATTTATTACGGTCTTCCTGGTATAACTATTAATAATGCCCTCTCACTCTCAAAGGTCTTGTTTTGGAGAACCAATTATGTAGTCACCCTACCAGGAGTGGTAGCCCTTTAGCAAAGAGAGGGCAGCATGTTTCATCATCTGTTGCTTCCCTGTCCCTGTTCACAAATAGAGAAACTCTTATACGCCTGGATTCCCCTCCTCCCCCAGCCTTTATTGCTGATAGTTTTATTTTATTTAACTTTAGTTTTTGCTTTTGAGGCCACACCTGGTACAATGCTCTGAGACTACTTCTTGTGCAGTGCTCAAGGGTCATTCCAGTGGTGTTTGGGGAATATGTAATGCCAAGGATTGAACCTCGGACTCTTACATGCAAAGCCTACACATCAGTACTTTGAGTTATCTCCCCAGATTGTGCTGATAGCTCTATGTGGTTTTTTTTCTTTTTGAGTCACACCCAACAATACACAGGGGTTACTCCTGGCCCTGCACTCAGGAATTACTCCTGGTGGCACTTGGCAGGCTATGTGGGATGCTGGGAATCAAACCCAGGTCAGCTCATGAAAGGCAAACACCCTACTCACTGTGCTATCACTCCAGCCTCCCATGCTGATGGCTTTAAACTTGAATCTTTTCTCTTCATTTTACACAGCGAGTAGGGCGTTTGCCTTGCACGTGGCCAACCAGGGTTCAATTCCTCTGCCCCTTTCAGAGAGCTTGGTAAGCTACTCAGAGTATCTTGCCCACACGGCAAAGCCTGGCAAGTTACCTGTGATGAATTCGATATGCCAAAAACAGTAACGTCTCACAATTACTGGAGCCGATTCGAGCAAATCCATGAACAACGGGAGTACAGTGCTACAGTGCTATCCCTGTTCCACACTTCCCCAACTCTTCAATCTTACAGATTCTCAGTTGTGGTATGAGGTTTAAGAATGCAGGCTCTGAAATGTCTGTTCTGGGCCCACTACTCACTGACTAACAATCACTCACCTTTTTCCAAGAGCTCATTCCTGAGCCAAAGAGTGGGCCACTAGTGTAGATCATATGGGGATTGCTATATATTTAATTTGTTTGGAAAATTCTGACTACCTGATAGGGTCTATTTTCAAGATTTTTTTTTCTTTTCAGGTC
Organism: Sorex palustris; assembly: GCA_028565675.1. Taxonomy (NCBI): domain Eukaryota; kingdom Metazoa; phylum Chordata; class Mammalia; order Eulipotyphla; family Soricidae; genus Sorex; species Sorex palustris. Next base: position 10,890 of record JAOXYA010095734.1, read on the forward strand.
ACACCGGGTAATGCACAGGGGTTACTCCTGGCTCATGCACTCAGGAGTTACTCCTGGTGGTGCTCGGGGGACCATATGGGATGCTGGGAATC
>JAOXYA010095741.1:0-22882 GCA_028565675.1 Sorex palustris
TGTGTGTGTGTGTGTGTGTGTGTGTGTGTGTGTGTGTGAGAGAGAGAGAGAGAGAGAGAGAGAGAGAGAGAGAGCTCTAACTGATAAGCTAGACAAAAAGCATGTGTTGCCCACTCAAGTAACTTTTCTTGGGGGCCACACCTGGCGCTGCTCAGGGCTTCCGGCTCTGCACTCAGGATCACTCCCAGCTGTGATGTGCAAGATGGCAGAGGATTAAACCTCGATAGTCTACTTGCCAGGCAAGTGCCTTACCCCTGTACTATCTCTCCAGTAACTTGTTATTATTTGTGGTCCCTTGTGAAGCACTCAGCCTATCCGTCCCCTCCCCCGCCACCCTGCACTCCCTCCTCTCCTCTCCGTAGCCAGAGAAGTGGGGGAATCACCTCTCGGAAAGTTAGGTTATTCTTTCTTTTTTTTTCCCCCCCTCAGAGGAAATAGCTGCTTTATTGGGATTTAATTTATATTCAGACTCTGCAGAGACCAAGTGCCACATCCTCGGGCATGTATTGGGCTGCTGGCCCAATTGGTCAAGCACAGCTGGGGGTGGCCCCTGTGTCCTCTGGACATCACTAGAGAGCCCCCCTCGCACCACCAAGGACATAAAGTCACATACTTCTAATCATCCACATGAGATGAGGTTTTGGGTAGTTTTGATATTCACACAGTTGAGTCATCACCAATGTTAGAACTTGTCAAGACCCTTCTAAGCAGGCCTGTCCCCTCTGAGCCACACCCCACTTCCTGTCAAGTTCCCCCTTCCACATTTAGGGGTGATCACTAACCTACTCTCTGCCTCTAGTGGATCTGCTTGCTTCTGTGTGATTCATACCAATGGATTGCTCCACATGTTACCGTTTGGGGGTCTTTCACTTAGCCTGGCATATGCAGGGTTCATCCATGTGTGTAGCAGGTGTTGGTACTCCAGTTCTTTTAACTGCCACATAATATTTCATTGTGTGTCCAATTTGATGACTCTATTCTTTTGTCATCTCCACTGTTGTTGGTGTTAGGTGAAGGTAGTTGTTCTGATTGGCTTTGGGGGCCACATTGAGTGGTGCTCAGGGGTGACTGTCAGCTCCATGCTTAAGAATTTGTCCCAGGGGTCTCAGACACTGTGTGGGGCTGAAAATTGAACCCGGAGATCTGATTTGCAAAGCTTGTGCTCCAGCCTGCTGAGCTGCTCATCCCTCTGACTCATTTCTCTTACACGTTACACAGAATTCTGGCCATCTGGGCCATTTTTGTGCAGTTCCTGCCACAACTTCACTGTCCCTCTCTCTCCACCTCTCCTGCATCATGTCCTTGTCCAAATCTGGTTCTTTGAGCTTCTACCTTCCCCGTGTCCTCACTCCAAACCTCTGCAGATGAACAACACCGTCCCAAAGTTCCAGTTGAATGATGGTTTGGTGCCATTGGGCTAACACCAGTTGCTTTCATCACCTCCCCCCTCCTCCACCCCATCATGTTTTGAGGTTCTCCAGACAATCTGCCTCCCTGGATTCTGGCCTATGCCAGGCTTGTTGCAAAATTCTCATGGCCCCCAGAAGGCAGAAGGGAAATCATTACCAATGTTGGCGCACAGATGGGTAGAGAATACAGAAGTTATTGTCGAGACAGATGAGTAAATAACTGTCTGACGGCCAAGCCCAGCCGCTGTCTGTTTGTGTAGGGCCCCGCACACTGAAAACCGTTTTATGTTTTCAGACGGTTGTGCGGAGAAAGCAACAGCATTTTGTGATACGGGGAGCTGATATGCATTGCAAATTGCAGTGAAGCGCAGGCCTGGAGCAAAGCCACGTGCATCTGTTTGAGTGTGGTCTAAAAGCGTTGGAGATGCGGCAGGGACCACAGAATGCACAACACCCAGGCTGGGTCCTCTCTGGCCCGCGAGGGAAGGGAGCAAACACTGCATCCCTGCCACTGCGCAGTCGCATTCCGCATGCAGGGGGAAGCAGAAGGGGATATGAGTTTCCAGGCATACGTTTGCTTATTTTAGTTTAAATCTAATTTAATTTTTAGAATGTAGTTTACAGTATTTGATCACATTTAATATTCGAACCCATATTGGAACCAATCCCAACACCAGGACACCTTCCCACCACCATATTTTGGGTGTTTCCATCCCGAACCCCAACCCCTGCCCCAAAGTAGAACTGACATAATTTATTTTGTATTGTTTGTTATGAATAAACCGCTGAAAATGCTCCACAAAGCTATCCTTAGAGGAGAGTGTGTAAAGATTTAAAGATTATTGTAATTAACCCAGAGGCCATTATGCCCTTCTATCAGAGATTACTTATATGTTGTTAAGGGTTGAGCCTTCTGTGCCTACACACACACACACACACACACACACATCACTGTATCACTGTCTTCCCGTTGTTCATCGATTTGCTCAAGCGGGACCAGTGACATCTTCATTTTGAGACTTGTTGTTACTGTGTTTGGCATATCGAGTACGTCAAGGGGAGCTTGCCAGGCTCTGCCGTGCGGGCAGATACTCTCGGTAGCTTGCCAGGCTCTCCGAGAGGGGCGGAGGAATCGAACCCGGCTTGGCCAGGCTGGCTGTGCGCAAGGCAAATGCCCTATCCACTATATATATTTCTCTCTGTGTGTCTATATATATATATATGTGTGTGTGTGTGTGTGTGTAAAAATATATTTCCCTCTAAAATTAGTTGGGGGGGGCATATGTTCTTTGTTTTGCTTTTTGGGCCACACCTGGCGATGCTCAGGGGTTACTCCTGGCTCTGCACTCAGAAATTACTCTTGGTGGTGCTCAGGGGACCATATGGGTTGCCGGGGATCGAACCCAGGTCGGCCGTGTGCGAGGCAAATACCCTCCCCGCTGGACTGTCGCTCAGGCCACCAGAGCATGCTCTTGAAAGCCTCCGTCCACGTGACATCCAAGGCTCCAGAGCTGGGTCATGCACTCCAATGAATGAGTCTAACTCTGACTCTTGCATCTGAATCATTTTCTTCACCTTATTTTCCTTCTATTTCACATTCCCTCTCAATCCCCTTTCCCATTTCCTTCTCATCTTCCCAAATGTGAAATGTTGGGGGCTCCTCAGAACTGAGTGATGGACTTCTCCTTCCGTGGGTCTCCCTAGACAGTTTCAGACTTTTTTCCCCGGCTTTTTTTGGCCACACCCGGCGACGCTCAGGGATTACTCCTGGCTCTGCACTCAGGAATCACCCCTGGTGGTGCACAGGGGACCATATGGTACGCTGGGAATCAAACCCAGGTTGGCTGCATGCAAGGCAAACGCCTGCCCACTGTACTATTGCTCCAGCCCCCAGTTTCAGACTTTCAGTACCACCCACACTGAACTCCCCCGGATAGAGTCTTGGCGACTCCTCAAGAAGATGCATTTGCAAACATAGATGCACCCGAGGAAGCAAATATTGAGAGAATTGAAGGGACAAATCGTGTTCCAACAGCAGCTGAAAACTTTAATCCCCTGTTTCAATATTGAACAGAGCACCCCGACTTCAGATAGGACGCACGATAGGGGAGGTGAACTCGTGACCTCTTGCCCACAGGCCTGGCACACTAAGCTTTGCTTGGGTTCTGTTTGATTTTGAATTGATTGATTGATGTTTTAAAATTAGTTTTGGTCTATACTGGGCAGTGCTCAGGGCTTACTCCTGGATCTGCACCCAGGAATCACTCCTGGTGGTGCTCAAGGAACCCTATAGGGTGCTGGGGATGGAACCTGGGTCGGCCGGTGTGAGGCAAATGCCGTCCTCGCTGTGCTGACACTCCGGCACCAAAGGTTCCTCCTGAGTTTTAAAAGAGCTTTGTATATTTCATATTTTGTGTAGACTGCAAATATGTTCCTCATTTTTGTCTTCTTGACTTTATTCTTCCTTCCCTCCCTCTCTTTCTGTCTCTCCTTCCTTTCTTTTCTCCTTCCTTCCTTCCTTCCTTCCTTCCTTCCTTCCTTCCTTCCTTCCTTTTTCTCTTTTCCTTTCATGTTCATTTCCATTCAGTCAGATTCACCATTCTTCTCTGGACAGTTTCTGTGCTTTGTTGCATAAGAACTTCTGTTCAAATTATAACAGATTCTGTCTAAGATGGTTTGGTTTCTTCTTGCAACTTTAAATCTTTAATGTACCTGAGGTACAGCTTTATTCCTAATCCCCCCAAAAAGACAGATGTCCCAAATGATGTTTTTTTGAGCAATACACACCCCCCCAACTGATTTGAAATATCACTTTATCATACTCCAAATTCCCATATGTATTTGGGACTATTTCTGAGTTCCATGTCTGTGTCTTAGCTGTCTGTCTATTCAGGCGCTATTATCACAAGACTTATTGTACCTTTGTAATATATTTAAAAATCTGTTATTTATGTTACCCTCATTGCTTTGATCTTCCAGAACTTTCCTTGCTATTCTTACTTATTGAACTTACTTTTTTATATTTTGGAGGCTTCCCATGTGGTGCTCAAAGGGGCACTGGGGGACCGTTCTAGCAACTCTCAGTCTGATAGTTCAGCTCTCGGACCCTGATGTGATGCTGTGCTGGTCTCCCAGTGCTTGGGGGGCCTCCAGTTCTCTGCCCAGTTGTTCTCAAGGATGGAACTTGGGGACATCTGGTGCTTCAGTCCTTAGTGCTATATTCTGACCTCCTGTTTAGTGTTTTTTTAATTAATTTTTTTGTTATTTTTATTGAATCACCATGAGATAAAGCATTATAAAATTGTTCATGACCGCGTTTCAGTCATACAATGTTCCTGTGTGGTTTTGTTTAAACAGTTGGATCAGCAGTTATTTGTGTGCATGCAACTTAAAAGTGCACAAGTCAAGGGCTGGAGCTATAGTACAGCCAGTAAGGAGTTTGCCCTGCACCTGGTCAACCTGGGTTTGACTCCTAGCATCCCTTAGGGTCCCCCAAGCCCTGCCAGGAGTAATGCCTGAGCACAGAGCCTGGAGTAAACCTTGAGCATATTGTTGCTAACCTGCAAAGACCTGAGACCACCCCTGGAAAGATTCCCCCAAGGGCCCCCAAATGGAAAACAGATGTGCAAACCTAAACTTGTCCTTGAGTCTTGCAGCAGCATTATCCATATTATTCATGAATGGGGAGGTCCCCAGTCTCGACATCTGAGGTCACATACACAAATGTTATCTGTCTGGACAATGGAATGTTTTTGTTGTTTTTTTTTTGTCAGGAAGAAGAATGAGGTATTGCCAGAACATGGGTGAACCTTGAAAATATTACACTCACTGTAACATTTTCTCTCCACCTAAAGAAGTGTACAAATCAGTGAACTTAGTATAATTATAGTCCAGATAGGTGCAATCATGATCATAGTCCGTTTTAGAACCTTTTTATCACCTAAAAAATAAACCTCAGGGGCCAGAGAGATAGTACAGTGGTTAGGGCACTTCCCTTACACCAGAGAGTTTGATCCCTGGCACCAGATAGAGTCCTCGGAGCCCTGTTGTGAATGATTCCTGAGCACAGAGCCAGCAATAAGCCCTGAGCACGTCCAGGTGTGTTCCTCCCCGCCCCTGGTACCAAACTGAACCAAATAAAACTAAACCTCAGGGCACAGAGATATAGCTCAGTGAGCTAAGAACAAGTTTTGTGTGCAGGAGACTTGGATTTGATCCTGAGCACTGTCCGGAAAGCACTGAGCACAGAGCTGGATGCAGCCTTGAGCACTGTTGGGTGTGGACCAGCATAAAAATGAAAATAAAACGAAAGCAAAAGAGACCTCATACTCTTTAATTATAGCTCATTCCCCCCAGGCCTATTCAATCACAAATTCACTTTGGGTTTTGTTTTGTTTTAAGGTCATAACTAGAGATGCTCTGGGCTAACTCCTGGCTCTGCACTCAGGAATCATTCCTGGCAGTGCTCAGAAGACCATATGGGGTGCTGGGGATGGAACCAGGCTTGGCTGTGTGCAGGACAAGCATCTACTCACTGTGCTATCTCTCAGGCCCCGCAGATTTACTTTGTTTCTATAGATTTTCTCTTTCTTTCTTTCTTTCTTTCTTTCTTTCTTTCTTTCTTCTTTCTTTCTTCTTTCCTTTCTTTCGTCCTTTCTTTTTTCTTTCTGTCTTTCTTTCTCTCTTTCCTTCCTTTCCCTTCTTTCTTTCTTTCTTTCTTTCTTTCTTTCTTTCTTTCTTTCTTTCTTTCTCTCTCTCCTTTCTTTCTGCCTTTCTCTTTCTCTCTTTCCTTTCTTTCCCTTTCTTTCTTTTTCTTTCTGTCTTTCTCTTTCTCTTTCCTTTCTTTCCCTCTTTCTTTCTTTCTTTCTCTCCTTCTTTCCTTTCTTCCTTCCTCCCTCCCTCCCTCTCTTTCTTTTTTTCTTCTTTCTTTTCTTTCTTTTTTCTTTCTGTCTTTCTCTTTCTCTCTTTCCTTTCTTTCCCTTTCTTCCTTTCTTTCTTTCTTTCTTTCTTTCTCTCTCTCCTTTCTTTCTTTCTGCTTTTCTCTTTCTTTCTCTTTCTCTCCTTTCTATTTCTCACCTTTCTTTCTTTCTCTCTTTCTTTTTCTTTCTCTCTCTTTCTTTATTTCTTTCTTTCTATCTCTTTCTTCTTTCTTTCTTTCTTTCTTTCTTTCTCTCCTCCCTCCCTCCCTCCCTCTTTCTTTCTTTCTTTCTTTCTTTCTTTCTTTCTCTCCTTCCTCCCTCCCTCTTTCTTTCTTTCTTTCTTTCTTTCTTTCTTTCTTTCTTTCTTTCTTTCTTTCTCTCCCCTCCCTCCCTTCCTCCCTTCCTTCCTTCCTTCCTTCCTTCCTTCCTTCCTTCCTTCCTTCCTTTTTGTGGAGGAAGTGTGGGTTTGGGTCACACCTGGAGGAACTGAGAGGGTTTTCTGCCTCTGGGTTCAGGAATAACCCCTGGCAGTTCTCTGGCGACCAAGTGGGAATTTGAACCAGGCTGGGTGGGATGCAAGGGTAGTGGCTTACCCTCTGCACTATCCCTGCCCCTCTTGACATTTCTTCTAAGTGCAATCATGTCACTTGAGGCCTTTGGGGACTGTCCTATTTCACTTAGTGTAACATTTTCAAGGTTCACCCATGTTCTGGCCCATGTCAATACCTCATTTTTCTTGTTGATTGAAGAAAAAAAAAGCATTCCATAGTCCAGACAGATAATATTTGTGTATGTGCCCTCAGATGGTGAGACAGGGGGCTTCCCCATTCGTGAGTAATATGGATAAAGCTGCTGCAAGACTCATGGACAAGTTTGGGTTTGCACATCTATTTTCCATTTGGGGGGGCCTTGGGGGCATCTCTCTGGGAGTGGACACATAACTTTGCTGGTTAGCAACAAGCTCCTTTCTCCTCATTTCTCTTTTCTTTTCTGATTTTGAGCCATAGCGGGTGATGCTCAGGGATCCCTACACTCAGGAATCACCTTTGGTGGTACTTGGGGATGCCTCTGGACTATCTCCCTGCCCTCCCTTTTAATTACTTCCAGAACATTTGATATTTTTCTACCATGAGGTTTCTAATGATGCCACATTCTCACCCAGGCTTGTTATTTTCTGTTAAAAAAATGTTACCATGGAGTGGGTGTGAAGTGGTATTTCATTCTGGTTTGTATTTTTCTTTCTTTTTTTGGGGGGTTGGTGGGGGGCTTACTCCTGGCTCTTCACTCAGAAATCACTTCTGGCCATGCTCAAGGGACCATCTGGGATGTCAGGGATCGAACCCGGGTCAGCCGTGTGCAAGGCAAGTGCCCTACACATTGTACCATCGCTCTGGCCCCCTTTCCCGATGACCAAGGATGTGAGCACTATTTGAAGTTATTGGCTATTTGCACACCTCCCCTGGAGAAATGTCTGGGTAATGTTCATGGTCATTTGAAACTTGTCTTTCCTGGTACTGGCCTCGATTTACCCGACTGTCACACCTCTCCATTTTCCAGCTGATTCTCTGCCTTTCTTCATCCAGGACGATTCGTGGCATTCTCTTTTTCCTTTCGTATGTTCTGTATCCCCCCTCACAGTGCTCAGGGGCTATTCCTGCCTGGTGTGCTCAGGAGTTGCGGCCAGCAGTGCTCAGGGGAGCATGTGGTGCTGGGGACTGAACTTGGATCTCGTGCATGCAAAACATACTTATGACCCCCCCCCCACTGCAGTAAGCTATCTCTCCCACCACAGTCAGCTTAAAAGCAAAACTAAACAACCACTAAAACCCTTCAGCATGAATCCAGACCAACAGATCTTATTGTGAAATTCTCTCCCAAACATTTCCCTTTCCGATGCCTCCAAGGAGTTTATACAATTGGCAAGATGCGGCCGCAGAGTGGGTGAGGTTTTGATCCCAGGAGGGGACAGGGATTGAAACCCTCCTTGTGCATGTGGAAAGAACCCAGATGGCAGTCCTCACTTTTGGGTTGTTCAAACTGGGGTATGAAGGGGGAGGTTGCGATGCTAATTAAGGGATTAGGACTAGGAGGGAGTCTTCCCATGGCCATGTGGGTGACTGTGATGTGCCTCAGGGACTCTCTCTCTGTCCCTTTCAGGACTCAAATCCTAAACTGCCAGGACCCTCACAGCCTAACTCACAGCTGGGTGCTTTCAGCTGCACAGGGGGAGCTGGTGTGTCCCTGCAAGAGTCAGTCCATGGGGGGCGTCTGAAAGGAAATCAAGTGTTCCTTCTGGCAGCTGTTGACTCCTTGGGGGGTCTCTGGGAGAGAAACAAAAGCTTCTGAGGTAGTTCTTCAAGGCTTCTCCAAGGCAAGGCTGGGCCAGGAGAAGGTTTCTCTGCTTGTCTCTCCGTTCCCAGGGAATTTGAGCTCTGGCACTGTGTCTTCTGGGGAGATTCGCACACAAGGTGATCGGGATGGGGGAAGAGGTGTGACATCCATTCCCAAGTGGACACTGGGGTGCTGCTAGCTCCATCCCCAGGGAGCTCCTCATTCTAGTCCTCACCTAAAGAGGCTTTGTTTCTACTGGAGGGAATGGGGGAGCTTAGACATTAGGGGGGCTCCAGCAGCAATTCTCAGCCAAGCAGGCCAGCGGTCCAGTATAAAGACTGGAGAATGGCTCCCAGGGCATCCAACTTGGGTCCCTGCGTCCTGACTCCCAGCAGCCACTATTGCTATCTGAGGCTTGATGTCTGTATGTCTTGCTGGCAGTGCTGGGGGGCTGGTCAGAGGCTTTCAGGAGGCCTAGGGGTGTGGGGATCCATGGGGATGCCTGGGGCTGGGACCCCAACCAGGGGAACAGCCGCCTGCTGTTCTCTGCCACTGATTTCTAAGGAGGAGTCTAGATATGCCAGACACAGTAACAACAAAGTCTCCAATGGAGACGTTACTGGGCCCGCTCGAGCAAATCGATGTTAATTTAAATGGTGATTTTTACTTTTGTTTTTTGGAGGGGAGGGTTTCTGAAGCAGGTTTTCAGGAGCGGGGGTCTCCTCTGGATTCTAGCCCAACTGGGCTGTGGTGCTGCTGGGGTCGGGTGTGGGGGCGGTCCCTTGGGGGGCGGGAGGGGTGCTCTGGGAGCCTCTAGAGTTGCAGCCATCCACTTTGGGGGACAATATGGTACCAGGGGTTGAACCGGGTCTGCGACACTCAAAGTGCCTTTCTCTTGCACTAACCCTCCCGCCCCAGCGACGCTTCCATGTTGTACCTAATCCACTCCATTAAATCCCAGTAGCACTCGAACCCCAGTCCGCGGACCGGTCCACAGAGACAGCCCCGCTCCACGCACGCTGGGACCGAAGCCAAGTCCTTGGGTTGAGGATGCGAGTCCGGGCACCAGCGCGTCCCCTCGAGCCAGCCTGCGAGCGCGCGCCTCTCGGCTCCGTTTGGGGGAGCTCCCAAGTCCCCCGACCCGGGCCGGGCCAGAGCGGGACCGGGGACTCGGGGCCGGCGCTGGCGCCCTCCCGCCGGGCCCGCCGTCCTCACCAAGGGTTCGGTCTCGGTGCTGGTCCAGGCTCCCGCGGAGAGGTGGCTGGGCGCGGCGGGGGAGCCCAGCCCGGGGCCCCCGCGGGCCGCGCTGGGGTGCGCCCCGCCCCGCCGGCCCCGCCCGGCCCGGCCACTCTGCGGCGCCGCCCGCCCCGGTGACCCCGCCGTCCCGGGCATTGTTTTCTCCCCGCCCCGGTCGCGGGTGGGAGGCGAGGCACGCCGGGGTTCGGCAGGCTGGCGCCCCGCCAGGCCTGTGGCCTTCGGCCCCGGGGCCACGGGGACGGCCGCGCCCGGAGGCGGAGGGGAGCGCGCCTGGGTCCGCCGCGGCTCGGCCATGGGCTCCCGCAGCTCGCGCGCCGCGACGATTCCCGACGTGGACGACATCCGGCGGGAGACGGGCTGTGAGCGGGGCACGGGCGCGGGGCGCGCGGCGTGGGTGCAGGCTGCGAGCGGGGCGCGGGGCGCGGGGTGGAGCGTGGGTGCCGGGGGCGAGGGGGCGCGGTGCAGGACGTGAGCCCGGCGCGGGGCGCGGGATGTGGGTGCAGGGTGTGAGCCCGGCGCCGGGCGCAGGGTGCGGGGTGTGGAGTGCAGGGCCCGAGCCGGACGCGGGGTGCGGAGTGCGGGATGTGAGTGGGACGCCGGGCACGGGGCACAGAGTACCAGCTGTCAGCGGGGCGCGGGGCACCAGGGACTGGCTGTGAGCCGGACGCAGGGGGCTGGGGGCAGGTGGTGAGCGGAGTGTGGGCTGTGAGCTGGGCTGAACTGGGTGGTGGTGATGGGGGGGGCGTTGCCCCAGCAGGAGGATGGACGGGGCTGGGGCCCGTTGTGGACTGTTGAGGCGCAGCCCAGGGGTGGGGGGCTGCCACAGGCTGAGGGTCCAGGCAGGATGCTGGACCCAGGAAGGGCTCAGTGCCCCCGGGGTCCAGCGAGACTAAGGCCGGACAAATGCAGGCGTCCAGGATCCGGGGTCCTGGGCCTGGGGACGTTTACCCAGGGGGCCCAGGGTCTTGGTTCCAGGAGAGTTTGGATCCTGGGGATGTTGGGTGCCCAGGAGACCCCGAGTTGGATACTGTGGACAGAGGGGTGGGGCCGACTTTGGTCCCTTGAGCCCTTGGATCCACACGGGGACGCATTGGTGGTGGTGGTGGGGTGTGTGTGCGTGTGTGGAGGGTCATGCGCCCTTCCACCTCATGGACTCTGCCTGGAACATCCTCTCCTGCAAGCAACACGCATATCCCAGGAAGGGGCCCCTGGAGCGGGCCCAGGCCCAGCCTCACGGCACCCCGTTCCCCCCGCCCCCAAGTCTCGCAGGCCAGCCTGCTCCGCCTCTACCACCGCTTTCGGGCCCTGGACAGCAACAAGAAGGGCTACCTGAGGTGAGCTGCTCTGGCCCCCTCGGACGCTCTCTCTGACCCCTCCCCTCGGGACCCGCCAGCCTGACCCCCTTTTCTCCTTGGCGTGCAGCCGCGTGGACCTGCAGCAGATTGGGGCGCTGGCTGTGAACCCCCTGGGGGACCGCATCATCGACAGCTTCTTCCGCGATGGGTGAGGCCTCCCCGGGAGTGGGGGTGGCTGGGCTGGGGGTGTCGGAGTCGCGGGCGTCCGCGCTCACCCTCTGCGGACCCCTCCAGGAATCTGAAGGTGGATTTCCGGGACTTCGCCCGCGTCCTTGCTCATTTCCGGCCTGTGGATGAGGAGAGCTCCGGGGCCCGCGACCCGGAGCAGCCCGAACCCCTCAACAGCAGAACCAACAAACTTCGCTGTGCGTTTCTGGGGACCGACAGGCGCCCCTGCACGGGACCCCCAGATTTCCCACCCGGTCAGAGGCCTCACACGCCTCCCAATCTTTATTTTTTCTTTTTCTTTTTGCCCACATTCAGCAGTGCTCAGGGATTACTCTTGGTGCTCAGGGATCACTCCCTGCTGGTGCTCAGGGGATGCTGTGCAGTACCAGGGATGGAACCCAGGGTGGAGCATAAGAGGCCTTCACCCCTGAACTCCCTCTCGGACCCCTACTCCCAGTCTCTTGGGAAACTCTGCTGACTCCCCCGCCCCCTGCCCCACCCCTACACACACACTCCAGGCTTTTTGTTGGTCGATAACCCAGCCAGGATGAACCATCTTCCTTCCCTCCTCCCCTCTCTCCCCAGTCGCATTTCAGCTCTATGACCAGGACAGAGATGGAAAGATCTCCAAACATGAGATGCTGCAGGTGGGAAGAACAGAAGGGCAGCGGTTGATGTGGAGGGGTTCAAGTGGCCACTGGGAGGGGTGGGGGGAATTGACAGGGGCTGGACACACAGCCAGGGGAAGGGCCAAGGGGAGAAATGGCCAATGGGTGGGGGGCTTGCAAGAGTTGGATGGTGTGTGTGTGTGTGTGTGTGTTGGGGGGTGTTGTTGGGACTAAGCTTGAGCAGAGGCCAATGGTAGGCAGCAGGAGGGGATCTTTCCCCAAACACCACTCGCAGTAGCTGGAGATGTTTCTGGTTGTCATGGCTGGGGACTGTTACAGCCAGGGGCTAGAAGTCAGGATTTATTTATTTATTTATTTATTTATTTCCACATTTTGGGTCACACCCGGCAATGCACAGGGGTTACTCCTGGCTCTGCACTCAGGAATTACTCCTGGCAGTGCTCAGGGGACCATAGGGGATGCTAGGCATCAAACCGGAGTTGGCCGCATGCAAGGCAAACGCCCTACCTGCTGTGCTATCGCTCTAGCCCTCAGGATTTATTTTTGATTTTTTGGGGGGTCACACCTAGCGATGCACAGGGGTTACTCCTGGCTGTGCACTCAGAAATTACCCCTGGCAGTGCTCACGGGACCGTATGGGATGCTGGGAATCAAACCCAGGTTGGCCGCGTGCAAGGCAAACGCCCTACCTGCTGTGCTATTGCTCCAGCCCCAGTATTTTGGTTTTGCTTCTTTTTGTTTGTTTGTTTATTGGGAATTTTTAATTAAATTTTATTGGGGTCACACCAGGCGATGCTCAGGGGTTCTTCCTGGCTCTGCACTCAGGAATTACTCTGGGTGGAGCTCGGGGACCCTATGGGATGCTGGAGATGGAACTCAAGTCAGCTGCGTGCAAGGCAAATGCCCTTACCGCTGTCCTATCCCTCTGGGACTAGAAGTCAGGATTGCAGCTCCCTGTCTTGCAATATCCAGGCCTCTTCTCAACCAATACTCCCCATGGGCCCTGCAGTGTCAGTAGCACTGAGGCTGAGAGGATCGTGCCTTTAGAACAGCGACGGAGTTGGGAGGGTTTGGGGATGGGTGAGGTCAGGAGAAAAGGAGGCAGCTCACCTTGGGCTTGAAGCCTGGGGGTTGGGCACGGGTTTGGGGAGACGGTGGAGGTGAGTGTGGGAAAACGAGGAGCACTGGTGGGGCTGGATGGAGAAATGGGGGCAAATGGGATATGGCGAGACATGACTGGGCTGAGCATGGACGAAGCACAGACTCGGAGTGGTTAATCTCCTCTGGGATGATGTGGGTCTCGGCCACTTCTCTTGTGACCGTCTCCCTTCTCCTCCCCCAGGTGCTCCGGCTGATGGTCGGGGTGCAGGTGACGGAGGAGCAGTTGGAGAGTATCACTGACCGCACGGTCCAGGAGGCTGATGAGGATGGAGATGGGGCTGTGTCCTTCCTGGAGTTCACCAAGGTCAGGAGGCCCTTTGGGCCCAGGAAGCTGGGAGGGGCAGGTGGTCCCTAGGATGAACGACAGTGGGAAAGGAAGTTAGAAACGGCGGGGAGGGCAGGTTCTTAGGGCCCCCGGGGCCGTGGGGAAGGGAAGAAGAGGCTGAAAGTTCCCGGGACTGGGGTTCAGGCCTCCTGACGACTGCCCTTCTCTCCCCAGTCCTTAGAGAAGATGAACATTGAGCAGAAAATGAGCATCCGGATCCTGAAGTGACCCCCACTTCGTGCCTTTTGCTGCTCAGACCAGTTCTTCTTGGGATCCGTCCTCGGCTCCTGTGGAGGCAGGGACCCGACATAATCTGTTTTAAAAAACATTCTCTTTTCAAGGGGCTGGAGTGATAGTACAGTGGTTAGGGCATTTGCCTTGCACGCGGCCCACCCGGATTCCATCCCAGGCATCCTGTATGGTCCCCTGAGCACCGCCAGGAGTAATTCCTGAGTGCAAAGCCAGGAGTAAACCCTGAGTATCACCAGGTGTGGCCCAAAAAAACAAAACCAAACCAACACAAAACAAGCAAAAAACCCCAAAACTATTCTCTTGAGGGCCAGAGAGGAGAGAACAGCGGTTAAGCCCCTTGCCTTGCTCGTGGTCAGCCCTGGTTTGAATCCCTGGTGGCACATGTGGTCTCCCGAAGCACCTCCGGGGGTTATTTCTGAGCACAGAGCCAGTAGTAGCCCCTGAGCACTGCCAAGTGGGCCCCAAACCTTAAAATGAATTAATTAAAAGTTCCTCTTCATGCCTTTATTCCTCTTCTTTATTCCTTTTTTTTTTTTAAAAAATTGAGTAACATTGGTGCATTTCATGTACATTTCGGATGTACAGCAGTGTAACTTCACATCTGTGCAAGTTCTAGCAAAGACACATTATCCCAAATGCACGTCAGTGCGAAGTCCTCTTCACTGTGACTTCCCCACTGAACTCTGTTGAGGGCCAAAGAAGACCAAAGCAGAGGGTGTGGCCGAAGGCCTCGCTCCTTTGATCTGCAAATCAGCCTGCCACCTCCTGCTTACAAATGCGTGAACAGTGAGATCAGTGGTCAGTGCCCAGAGTGCAAAGGGGTCTTCTTACTGGGCGTTTGCCGTGGAGGAGAAGGAAGGCTCTGTTGGGGGTGGGGGTGCTCCGTGATTGAGTTCGAACTCTGTGCCTCTCCATCCCGCCTCTCAGTCTACTGACTTCTCTCTGAGGCTCTGTTCCCCCTAGTTCCCCATTTCCCTTTCCCAGCCTGGAAATGCAGCAAAGGGCTGGAGAGCCCAGTGGGAAAAGCACTTGCTTTGCATGCAGCCAACCTGCATTCCTTTCCTGGTACCATGTATGATCCCTGAAAGCCCCGCCGGGTGTGATCCCTGAGCACAGAGCCAGGAGTCAGCCCTGAGCACCAGCAGGTGTGCCCCCCTCCCATAAAACAAACAACAAAAAAAGGAATCCAGGGGAAGAGGAATTCTTGGACAGTCACTCCAAGCAGAGAGTCAGACGGGGCCTTGCTCCCTCTCTGCAGGAGACTGGAGCTCTAATCAGCCGGGCCTGCGTCACATGCTGCCTGTAAGGGCCAGGGATAAGATCTGAGGGGCACTGGCTGACCGTTACATGGGCGAAGAAGCACCATTATCAGAGGAGAGGAACGGAGCTTATCAGGCCCAGCAAGATCATCCTTAGAGCAATCACGCGAGGGATTCAGAAGTTTGGCCTTGGTGTGCCCGTGTGACGGGGACGAGGGGAGGCAAGGCACTTCATGAGATGGACCTTCCTGGGGAGGAAACCGCCCGTGCTCTGGAGAGCAGTCCCCTTCACTGACACAACACAGAACCGAGGATCAGGGTCACGTGAGCCAGGCGACTGCTGGGCACAGCTGCGAGCACGTCTGTCGCACCCCCTCCTGGAACACTTGGGGTTATCTTGGAGCAAGACGAGAGCCAGTTGCAACCCTTGATTCCCACGTCTGCCTTCAGAGTTTTCACGTGGGTGACTTGAAATGGGTGGTGATGGGAATGTTTGTAACACAGACAGTGGCGGACACAACAGGCCAGCTCGACAGCGAAACAGGAGAGAGAGTGAGAGAGAGAGAGAGAGAGTGAGAGAGAGAGAGAGTGTAGTTTGGGCCATACCCAGCCATGCCTGGGGGTCACGCCTGGCATTTGGGGACCAAATGTGGTGCTGGGGATTGAACCAAAATCAGATATGTACAAAACGAGTGCTTTAACCTTTTGGCTATTTTAAATTTAAAAGTTTAAATTTATTTATTAACAATTAAACAACTTGGGGCTGGAGAGATAGTACAGCAGGTAGGGAATTTGCCTTGCACATTGGGTTCAATCCCCAGCATCCCATATGGTCCCCCAAACACTGACAGGAGTAATTTCTGAGCGCAGAGCCAGGAGCATCGCTGGGTATGACCCGAAAAGCAAAAAACAAATAAACAACCCAGTTAAACAACTTTATTTCTCTGCTAGAGAGATAGTACAGTGGAGTAAATGCCTTATGTGGGGCTGACACAGGTTTGATCCCCAGCACATCTGAGCCTCACTAGAGTGATCCCTGTGTGCAGAGCCAGGAGTTATCCATGAGCATCACTGGGTGTAACCCAAAGGTAAAACATTTAAACAATTTTTCTCTAAATTTTTCATTCTCCCTCTCCCCACACCCACCGGAACTCAGGGCTTACTCCTGGTTCTGCCCTCAGGACTCACTTGGGGAACCACCATCTGGGGTGCTGGGGACTGAACCCGGGTTGGCCTCATGCAAGGCAAGCACCCAGTCGGCTGTATTATCGCTCCAGATCCTTTCTTTTATTTTCTGGGGGTACTGGGACCTAAACTTGGGGCTTCACAAAAGAGGACCTTTTTATTCTTTTTTTCTGTGGAGGTATAACTGGTATAATAAAACGCATATAACTAATTGCATACAATTTGATGTTTGGACATGAGTGTATATTGTATTCCCCTCACCATAAGCAAGATAATGAATTTTATCTTTCATGGCCAAAATGTACCTCAGTGATGCTGCTTTTCAGGGTTTTCTTTTTTGTATTCGTGAGTGGAGCACTTGTCTGAGACCTAACACCTTTCCAAGTGTCCAGTATGTTGTTGTTGCCTCTGCTTCCTTTGTGGTATACAGGTGTCTGGAACCTGCTTAACTCATACATCTCTTGTTCTAGGCAGAGCAGAAGTGTCCAGATTCCTCACCCCCACCCCTAGGCAACCCCATTCTATTGTCCACTGCACATTTAACTCTCTTAGAGTTCTCATTTCAAAGAAATTTGGTGCTATTTATCTTTCTAGCACCTTGAGATCTCTCAATGGTGTCACAAATGATTGGATTTTCCTTCCTTCCTTCCTTCCTTCCTTCCTTCCTTCCTTCCTTCCTCCTCCTTTTCCCTCCTCTTCCTCCTCTTTACCTCCCTCCTCCTCTTCTTCCTCCTCTTCCTGGTGGTGCTCAGGACTTACTCCTGGCTCTGTGCTCAGGGATCCCTCCTAAAGGGGTCAAGGGAACCATATGGGGCTGCCCCTGGGCTGGCGATTGCAAGGCAAGACCCTGATCTATCTTTCTGCTTGCTTGCTTTCCTAACAGTATTCCGCTGCATGTCTGCACCACACTTCCTTTGCCCACTCCTCTGCTGATGTTTGGGTGACTTCCCTACGTGAGCTGTTGGGAGTCACAGTGCTGTCAATGAACCGGACCAGCAGATGCTTCTGGGAGGCAGTAGTTTCACTTTCTTTGCTTAGTTCCTTAGAAGTGAGGTTGCGGGGGTTTCCAGAGACTCTATTTTCAGGGCTCTGAGGCATGCTGGTGTTACCTTCCCCCCAATCAGGGCAGGGTGTGTGTGTGTGTGTGTGTGCGTGCGTGTGTAACCTGCCCGACTAGGCCTCGCCTCCGTCTCTCTGAGGAAATAGTGGGAGTGGATGGCCTTAGGAGCCCCTCTTGGCCAGCCAGATGGGCGTGGGTGGGCGCAGTCTCCGCCCCCTGATAGGGACGCTTCAGAATCCTGTTCTCTGGATTCCCAGCCGGCTTCTTTGGTGGCGGCATTCCGAAGTGCTCTGCTGTCTCGCCTTCCCACTCCCTGTCTTCACAAACCCCCGACTTCCTCTCAAGTCCTCACATGGGGCGCCTGTGGGGAAAGCCAGTCACCACGTCCCTGAGCTTCCGGAAGACGAGCCCCCTCCTGTCTAGGGGTGTGGGTGTGCGGGCACTGCGGGAGGCCCTTGGACAACTCTGTGGAATTTTCTGCTTTTTGGGGGGCCGGGTTCAGGAAAGGACGGTGGGGGGGTGGGCGTGTCAGAGGGGTAGAGTGGCCCCATTTCAACGCTCTCCTTTCAAAGGCGGTCTGATGGCAGACTTGCTGAACAGCTCTTTCTCCCAGGCTCCTGAGGGAAGATTTGTCTTTAGAGGGAGAACTGAAGGAGAGAGCTTGAGCTCAAAGGAGGGCTGAGAAAGAGAGGAAATGCAGAGAGGCAGAGGGAGAGAAATCTTCCCCTAGAGTGGGCCTCATCCATTATAGAGTGTCTCAAACATCTCGAGTTAATCAGATGGGAATTATCTGCTCAGAGTTCAGTCCTTTGGCCCCGAGTCAAAGCTCCCACATCTTCAGATGTGGATATCATCATCATCATCATCATCATCATCATCATCATCATCATCATCATCATCATCATCATCATACTTTGCTGTCCTCAGTGCTTCCTCTGGGTTCTGTGCTCAGGGGACCACTACTGGCTGGGCTCTGGTGATGATTCGAGGTACCAGGAATCTAATGGGGTCAGCTTCATGCCAGGCCAGTGCCTTGCCTCCTGTATTCTCTCTCCAGCCCAAGATGCCCATATTCTTTTTAAAAGATTTTTTGGATTGAATCACTGTGAGATAGATCCTCAGTAAGCTCTTCATTATTAGGTTTTAGTCATACAGTGTCCCAACACCCCTCTCTCCACCAGTGCACATTTCCCAGCACCAACGTCTCCAGGTTCCCTCTAAGCCCACCCACATCCCCCATCCTGCTTCTATGGCATGCGTATTTCTTTCTCTTTCTCTCTCCCTCTCTCTTTTAGATGTCCATATTCTTTTTTTTTTCTTTTTGGGTCAATGCGGCGTTGCACAGGGATTATTCCTGGCTCATGCACTCAGGAATTACTCCTGGCATTGCTCAGGGGACCATATGGGATGCTGGGAATCGAACCCGGGTTGGCCGCCGCATGCAAGGCAAACGCCCTACCCACTGTGCTCCAGCCCTGACATCCATATTCTTAACAAATAATTAAAGCTGGAGCTTATAGCTGAAGCTCCAAGGATGAAACTTTCAGATATATTTCATTTTATTTAATCTTTTGGATTTTGGGCCACCTCCAGTGGTGCTCAGGGACTATTCCTGGCTCTGGGCTTCGAAGTGTCTCTGGCAGTGCTCAAAGAACTGTGTGCTATGCCGGGGGTTTGAACTGGGGTTGGCTACACGTAAGGCCAGGAAGGATCTTAGCTCCCGCACTATCTCTCTGGCCCTGAGGATAACAGCTTCTGGCTGGGACAGTTCCTGAATGCAGCTCAGCAGTGCCCATAAAACACCCAGCAGAACCCCGGCCTCGTGTTCATGCCCATACTGGCCAGGGCCCAGGCAAGTGCTCCCCACTTAATGAAGGGTACTGGAAGGCCTGGGAGTCCCTCAGATTCTTGCTTTTCTGGTGTGGGGGGGAGACTGACAATCAACCCCCCATTCCCGCCCTAAATTCCAGCAGAACTTTGTACCCTTGGTTTTGCAGTAGGTAGGGGGCACCAGGTTGGCCAGGGTGACACCAGCTGTCTGGACCTCACCTTTGAACAGTGCCACGGGCACAGCCACCTGTGCATGGGGCTCCGGACGGTGGGGGGCTGATGACATTTGGGGGGGGTTTGCTAAACTTCACTGATGTGTTTCCCACACTCATGATTGCCATGGCAATGCAGCACCTACAGTCGGACCGGCTGTGACGGCTTATCTGTCCTTCGAAAGGACTTAAAAATGAAAGCGCACGCCTGAACAGGAGAAACCCACGCCCACAGTTGTAAATACATAACGACAATGAGGGCAGACCAGGCACTTCCCCCCGCCCCCCATGTCATAAAGGGAGAGTTGCTCTTTAGAAGACCCCTCAGAGCCCAGCTGGGTGGTCAGTGGAGGGAGGGGGATTGAAAGGCAGCCGGGATCCCCTGTCCTTGCTGCTCCCACTTGCTGCTGAGAATGCTGGCAGTCGGTGTCCCCTCACTGCAGTGTTTCCCACACTCTGGGGACCCACTGGCTGTGGGGGGTTGTGGATCAGGATTGGGGCGGGGTGTGGGATCTGCAGGGGCCATGCCAGGAGCTGCGGCTTTTGGGTTTGGAAACGCTGACCCTGGACACACAGTCCACTCCCCACAGCAGGCCAAGCCCAAGCAATAGTGGGTTATGGCAGATGCTTTAGGGTCAAGTTAGGAATTTTTAGTGTGTGTGTGTGTGTGTGTGTGTGTGTGTGTGTGTATGTAGGTTGGGCTGGGGGAGGCACTTGCTGTTCTTCGGGCTTCACTCCTGATCTGTGCTCAGGGATTTCTCCTGGTGGTGCTTGGGAGACCTTCAAGTAGTGTTGAGGAGTGAATGAGGGTCAATTCAAGCGTTTGCCTTCTCCACGATCTCTCCAGCCCGGGCGGGAAATGTTAAAGGCAACGACTTCTGCTGCCCTTTGTCTGCAGACCTGGAACTACTATGGGCTTGAGGATGGGGCCCATCTACCAAGTAAAAGGAACAGGAAGGCTGGAGAGAAAGTAGGTTGGGGAAAGCACTTGCCTTGCATTTACTCAACCTGGGTTGGATCGCTGGCACAATATATGGTTTCCTGAGCACTGCTGGGTGTGATCCAAATTTATCCACACCCCTCATCCCCCCAAAAAAAAGAAGAACAGAATCCTTTTTTTGGGTGGTAGCTCACCTGGCGGTGCTCAGGGCGTACTGCTGATTTTGCATTCAGAAATCACCCCTAGAGCGGCGTAGGTGATATGTGGTGCCGGGGATTGAACCTGGGTTGCCTTTGAGCAAGGCAAGCGTCCTACCTGCTGTACTATTGCTCCAGCCCCAAAGAACAGAATCTTCCAGGGAAGGGCTGGAGGCAGCTCTTGGCCTGGGGCTGGAACCCTCACCTGACAGGGGGCTTTCCAGAGAGCTGTGGGTGGGCCCGGAAGCTGCCCCAACTTGTTCTACCAGGGCTGCTGGGAAAGGATGGTAGCAAATTTTTCTGGAATTTTCTAGAAGAACCCATTACCTATCCCCCATGAGAAGAGGAAGCCCTTTCGGTGCCCAGGTGACTGAATTTGAGAGCATGGGTGGAGCGAGGGCAGGAAGGAGACACTCAAGACAGCCAGCTGGAGGTCCAGAGTGGACCTAGGCAGCCTCACGACTCTCCTCACCTCTTCAGGAAGAGAGTTCGAAGTTTGGAACTCGACTCTCCAAAGGAGGAAACTCTAGGCTGCCAGTCGTTTCCATCACCACCCATAAAACTCTCTGATGGTAAAAGGCGTTATGAAGACTGGATTCCTAGGGTAAGCCCGCCTGAGAATCGGTGAAAAGAACTTGGTGTTCAGAGTTATATTGGGCTGACATTGAATGTGGAGCCAGTTAATTACTCACCATACAACCTTGGGTGAGTCCCTTGACCCTGCGGGGCCCCAGGAGCACTACCAAGAGACGGGTAACAACAGAGTCCCCCACATCTGAGTCTGCCCTTCCCTTACCTCGCCCTCCGGCCCCCTGCCACTCCCCTGCTTTACTTTAGCCAAGGTCCCTTGAGCCCTCTCTATAAACTAAGACGGCTCTGAATTCGTCTGGATTCTTTCGGTTGTTAAGTGGATTATGAAAGAAGAGGAATTTATTGGTTCCCAAATGAGAAGGAAAAGTCCAAAGGTAGACGAGGGAATGGTGCGTTCCGTGAAGTGCAATGAGCTCATTAGAAAGCACTCGTTGCCTCCCCCGGTTGTGCTAGCACCTGCATTGGATTTTGTCCTTGTGCATTTGTTAGTCCGATTTTGGTTTGGGGGCCACATCCCCATGGTGCTCAGGGGCTGGTCTCAGCTCAGTGCTTGAGGGTGGCTCCTGGCAGTGCTTGGGGGACCCGCTGGGATAGGGGACAGCATGCACAGCTTCCAGATCCGCCTCCTGCAGCTGCTTGTCTTCTTTTCCTTCTCAGGTAGGGCACACCTGGCTGTGCTCAGGGCTTACTCCCGGCTCTGTGTCAAGGAATCACTCCCAGCCGGGCTCTGGGGACCATATACAGCACTGGGGGTCAAGCCCAGACCAGCTGCCTCAATGACGAGAGCCTTATGAGACTAAGCAGGATTTTTAAAGTTTTCCTGGGTGGGAAAAGGGAACAGAGACTACAGGAACCGGTGCCTTGTTGTCTGTAGAGGGTCGATGTGAGGAGGCATGGATGCAGCCTGGTGGCTTCCTGTCCAGGTGGGTCATCAGTCCTATTTTCTGTTCTGGGGGCAGGGTGATCCCCGATTCTGGGGATGTCACTATTTCTTCCACCGGTCCCCATTTGGTCCCGAACAAACCTTACCTGAATAAAACACCTAATAGTATGATTTGTTCTGCTTGTCTCGTTTTATTCTTCAGCAGCTGTCCCGAGTGAAAGGAAAGCTCTTGCCCCATAGTACGGCCCCAAATCCCAGAGGCAAACCTTGGTCCCCTAATCATGAGAATCAGGAGGATATCCCCTGCTGCCCAGAGGAGCAGGCCACCTGCTCATTCCAGGAACTGGAAATCACAATCAATTTATCTCTCTTTTTGGTGGGGGGAGAGGGAGGAAGGGTCCCTACACCTGGCAGTGCTCCCATGGGTACTCAGGGAACATGCGGTGCCAGGGATTGAACCCTGGGCTCCAGGGCCTTGAGCCACCCCCCTGGTCCAATTTCTCTTGAACAGAATGGCGCGTGTGTGTGTGTGTGTGTGTGTGTGTGTGTGTGTGTGTGTGTGTTGCTTTTTGGGTTACAACTGGCGATGCACAGCCATTACTCCTGGCTTTGCACTCAGAAATTACTCCTGGCAGTGGTCAGGGGGCCATATGGGATGCTGGAAATCGAACCTGGGGTCAGCTGAGTGCAAGGCAAACACCCTACCCACTGTACTATCGCTCCAGCCCCGTGTGTATTTTCATGTGTGTGCATGTCCCTGCTCATTCCCATAGTGCACTGGTCCCCTACATTTTGGGAAGGCAACCGGCCGCTACTAGAAAAAAGGGTGCTGTAAGTAAGATAAGTAAAGGTAAAGGTAAAGGCCCTCCCGTTGTTCGTCGATTTGCTCGAGCGGGCCCAGTAACGTCTCCATTGGAGA